>MU576362.1:7419-19392 GCA_024362625.1 Silurus asotus | reverse complement strand
CCAAGGAGTGGCTCTGTAAGAAGCATATCAAGGTTCTGGGGTGGCCTAGCCAGTCTCCAGGCCTAAACCCAATAGAGAATCTTTGGAGGGAGCTCAAACTCCCTCCTGCATTGTGAGCAAACTTGGTGAAAAACTACAGGAAACGTTTGACCTCTGTAATTGCAAACAAAGGCTCCTGTATATTAACATCGACTTTCTCAGGTGTTTAAATACTTATTTGCAGCTGCATCATACAAATAAATAATTAAAAAATTATACATTGTGATTTCTGGATTTTTTTTTTTTTTAGATTATGTCTCTCACAGTGGACATGCACCTACAATGACCCCTCCATGATTTCTAAGTCAGAGAACTTGCAAAATAGCAGGGTGTTCAAATACCTATTTTCCTCACTGTATATGTCCGGCATTTAGCAGACGCCCTTGTCCAGAGGCTGTGAGGGCCAGCTGCTTTCCATGAATTCACCCTGACTATGGTAGCACTTCAGAGTTGAAGAGTGGCTGCCCACCTGTTAATAGCTCTGTCTTAAGCATGGGGTATATGTTCCCCTCTTTAAAATCCGAGGCAGAGATGATTGGAGGTGGCCCTCGCTGGGTGGTTTGAAGTCAGTGATAGCCTGAGTCCCTTGCCATTCTCTTGCCATGTGCATCAGGGTTCAGCAGAGTTGAAGTGCTCCTTAATCAACTGTTTGTGCGCATGTTTGGCTGTGCAGATTCCCCTCCTCAGACTGGCTCTGGCGACGCTGTAGGCCTTTTACATTTCAGTTTAGTGTATAATGTATGAATCTAGTTTGAATTAATCTCTTTTCTCAAAATTAAATTGCAGAATTTTAATAGCAGATTGCATTAGAAACTGTTTCTCAAACCCAGTGTCGCAAATGGACTTTTGCAAAAAAAGTAAACCACCAAGTTCCAGTAAATAACTTGCCAACAGGAACTAATTAAGTCAACTAATATTGCAAAATGTCAGTAACAGTAATAATAGCACTAACATTTTTAGCAGGGCCAGGGCATTTTTGAAAGTTGGGTTCCATTGTAGAGTTCTGAATTGACCTTGTAAATGACTGGGATATGGAGTTAAATCTCCAGTATGAATTATAAGTAAAAGCTGATAAACCCAAGAATCCTCTGTAATTCTATAAACATAACATGAATAAGTTTGTGCATCGACTGAAAACCTGTTTTATATATAAACTTATTTAATATGATTTATATCAACCTGTTTTTTTTTTTTTTTTTTTTTTTTTTTTCTTTTTTTAACCTTTTTTTTTTTTTTTTTTTTTTTTTTTTTTTTTTACATTTGTATACATTTTAGAGAAACTTCAAAAGTTTTATGTAAAAAGTGACACTTTTTGTACTTTTGCACAAGATTTCGAGAAAGTAAAGCTGATTTCTTAGAAAGGGAAGTGATAGGAGAGTATTTAAGCTGTTGTTCTGCAGCACATTCTCCACTCTCAGTGCTGAAACACTTACACTTTCATCATGTACCTGATACAAGGCATCGTCCTGCTCCTGCTCAGTGTCAGTGTTCAGAGTCGTTCCATTAGGGTGAGTTACAGAAATATTACCAACATTAAATATGAGAGAAAAAAAAATCCTTTATGAAGTATATAAATATGTACTTAATAAAAATGTCAGCTCACAGACAATATTTATTAAACAGGCATTCGGTAATGGAACCTCTGAGAAGAGCGGTAAGAGTCACACTTTTAATTAATTAATTTATCTGTACTATTTAGAAATGTAACATTTATATGCATATTACCTTTTACTATATATATATATTGATATTGCTCTTTCCATTTCAGATAACAGCATTGACAGCGATTATTACTCAGTTTCTGCCATAATTGAAAGAGCCAACAAGAATGCTGGTAAGAGAGAGAGAGAGAGAGAGAGAGAGAGAGAGAGAGAGCGCGAGCGCACATTTAATTAAATACCAAATTATTATTATTTACACTAAGAATCTGATACCCACAATTGTGTTTTACTGAACAGGAAAGCCAGACGGTGATTTCGCCATTATAGAAGGTGACATAGCCGTGTTCACTGGACTCCAGAATGCAGATCCATGTACTTCTACTGGGTGCATGTGGCCCAGGAGCCAAGATGGAAATGTTTACGTGCCTTACGTTATTTCCCGTCGGTACTGTGAGTATTATTCTATTTTGTATCTGTTTTTAATGTGTTTGAGATTCATTATTTACCTTTAACAAGCTTCTCTTTCTGACAGCAACCTCTGAAAGATGTGTTATCCAGACTGCACTGGACTCCTTCCAAAAGTCGACCTGCATCCGATTCATTCCTCGCACCACTGAAGAAAATTACATTGATATAATCTCAGACAAAGGGTATGTCACTAATCCTGTTATTGATCACTATTTTGACAAACCCACCTGGTTCTCATGTAATGAAAGCAGTCTTGAGAATGTATTTTTGCTGTACAGGTGCTACTCACACGTTGGACGCATTAATGGAAAGCAGGCTTTGTCTATAGAGCGGTCCGGCTGTATGTACCACCAAACTGTCCAACATGAACTTCTTCACGCTCTGGGATTTGATCATGAGCAGTGCCGTAGTGACCGTAACAAACACGTCAAAATCCTTTTCAAAAATATTGAGGCTGGTGAGCAGTTTCACTTCTTATTACTTATTATTAAAGTTTCTTCATCTTCATCATTGGCAATAACAGTGATCATTTAAATTCAATAAAAGTAAAATATTTGTTTATTTTGGCACAAAGCTGAGACCATTAATCTTGTGTTCATGACATCTGGGAACTCAAAACATTCTGTTTCCCAATAAACCGCTGTGTTTCCGTTCAGAAGAAGCACCAGTTCATGTGGAGTTAAAAAGCTCTCAGGAAGATTCTAAAAGCTCCCATGAGGATCTGTTACTTTAATGTTTTATTTATATTAAATGTTCATACAGGATTTTCTTATCGTCTTTAAAATTTATTATAAATCTTAAAACACACATTTTTTTACTGTGGCACCACCATGTTGAAATGTTATAATGGAAAGAGAATCTGGTCTCTTTTTTCTGACAGTAAAATGCAGTTAATATTGTAATTATGTGATTCATATATTCACAGAATACAAGTTTGCTTTTGATAGAATTGCCACCAACAATTTGAACACTCCATATGACTACAATTCTGTCATGCACTATCATAGGTAAAGTATTCTTCTTTTTTTAATTACAATCAAACACACAATAATGTGCATAATAGCATACATACTTTGTTTGTACAGGTTTGCTTTCTCCAAGAACAACGAGCCGACCATCATCCCCATACCAGACAATAATGCTCCCATTGGACTCGCTACTGAGATGAGCTCCAATGACATTCTACGTGTTAACAGTCTCTACTGCACTTAAATGCAGCACTCTGTTTCACAGACTTCTTACAGAAAATAGAACTGTTGTAAAATCGGTGCTCGTTTTGCTTGATGTTGATGCCGTCTCATTTCTGATTTTCTGAAATGTATTTTCCACATAAAATTTTCAAAAACAATAAAAAGAATGAATACAAAAACAGTGTCTGAATTTATATTTTGATTTCTGGTGGTGAGCTAAACTCCTACTGTACTATTCCTTCAGGATGACCCCTAGATTATCATCTTTTTCCATCCACACCATTTTTCCATGATAAACATTTAAATCCACCTCTCTTCTCTCCATCACATCATATCCTCACTCTCACTCTCATATAGTGCTAACATTTAAAGTACAAACCCGAACCTCTACACTTCTACACATCTCCTTTCCCTGCTGTCTCTGAAAACATTCACCCTCTCCAACAGTAGATCAATTGGTAACCTGAGCTTTACCCAATGTGGTGTGGAATTTAGGTCTGTGATCCGCATATTTGATTTGGCACATGTAACAGAACAATCCCCATTTATCCAGGCTTGGTGCTGACACTGAGAGTGCACTGGCTTGTGCAGCCCTAATGGCTGGGTTGTGTACTGTATATTAATATACATACACACTAATAAACACAAAACAAACCACTGGCAGGTAAATCACATCTCTGAAAAGTAACAATGACATAATAATTTACATGTTATATTGCATGACAATTTACTTAATATGAAAATAAAAACTTTGTCACATACAGAAAAATTGTGTCCCAGAAACAGCAAAAGAGAAAATTAAAAGAGCGATCTATCAAGCCATGTGCTCCAGCAAGTCACTACTTATTAACTTTCTTTTGGCTTCTCCCATCAGGGGGCGCCACAGCAGATCATCCACATGTTTTATTTGGCACATGTTTTTTTACGCAGGATGCTCTTCCTAACGCAACCCTCCCTATTTATCCAGGCTTGGGACCAGCACTAAGAGTGGCTGGGGTTGGTTCCCTGACCGGTTCCCTGTTCGTTCTGGACAACCAAAAATTTTATATTATATAAAATATATAACATGTTATATTGAAATCATACGATATAAAAACATATAATGGAGGAAAACATTATCTCTACCGGCTAATTTACCTTTGAGAAGACTCGCTGCTGGCATGATGGAGGCGACGTTCGTAGAAGGGGGAGGAGGGAGAGTTATTGTTTGGAAGGAGAATCTTATTATATTTTATTATATTATTTATATATTATTATATTTTATAGAATACTAATGAATATTAACAAAATAAAGACACAGTGTTAACACGAACGCTGAGACAATGCTCTCGCTAGAACCAACTTGCCTGTTATTTTTTTGGTGCGTGACGTTCGTATGTTCGTATCTGAATTTAGTTCGTAACCAGAGGCAACATTTTTGATGAACTGCGATTTGTAACCTGAATTATACGAATGCTGGGGCGTTCGTAACCCGAGGTTCCACTGTAATAATCTTCAGTTCAAAATCCTGATAACATCATAAAGACGGCAAAACTCTCCCCACCTGGCATTATTACTTAGTGTCATCACTGATCTGTAATTTTAGTAACACAGACTTGATTAATCTTTCCTTGCAACAGATGAACTATGATTTCTGTACCTTTATCACTCTCCCTGGCATCGCCTCCAAAAGGGTATCTGCCAAACATCGGACATCATGCAGGTGCGACGTGTCAAAGTTTCCAGAAAGGGACCTGCACTCAACACAACATACACAACCGAAAACTATACATTCGGCTTGGACTATAGGAGACAAGACAATAAAGACAATGTGAGACAATATAGACAGTATGAGGATTAAATAGGGATACAGATTATATACGGTGCCCTCCACAATTATTGGCACCCCTGTTTAAGATGTGGTCATGGACTTCTAAAAATTCTCCTTTTTTTTAAAACAACATAGAACCCAAATGCAAAAAAAATCCAACCTTTCATTTAAGTACATTACTTTGGTGGTAAAAAAATCACACATTTAGAAAAAAACAACAACTTGAAATCGTGTGTGCCACAATTATTGGCACCCCTAACAATTCCTCTGAAAAATTTTATTGTTTTTTTTATATATATTTTTCTGTAGTTGCTAAGGTTGGTCAGGGTATCAAGGGACTTTTAATCAGTAATGCATGATTTCCTGTTTCCCTGGGGTATAAATATGACGTGACACAGAGGCCTAATTCTCTTACCCATTTGTCAACATGGCAAAGACAAGAGAACGTCTCTAGGTTACGACCGTAACCCTAGTTCCCCGAAGGAACGAGACGCTGCGTCGAAACGCTATGGGAATTCAACTGGGATCGTGTGCTTTGGTCAGATGAGACTAAGATTGAGCTTTTTGGCAACAAACACTCTAAGTGGGTCTGGCGTAAAACAAAAGATGAGTATGCCGAAAAGCACCTCATGCCCACCGTGAAGTATGGTGGAGGATCTGTGATGCTGTGGGCCTGTTTCTCTTCCAAAGGCCCTGGGAACCTTGTTAGGGTGCATGGCATTATGAACGTTTTGAAGTACCAGGATATTTTAAATAAAAACCTGATGGCCTCTGCCAGAAAGCTGAAGATGGGTCGTCATTGGGTCTTTCAGCAGGATAATGATCCAAAACATGTGGCAAAATCTACACAAAAGTGGTTCAGCAGTCACAAACTCAAGGTCCTCCTATGGCCATCTCAGTCCCCAGACCTCAACCCAATTGAAAACCTGTGGGGCGAGCTAAAGAGAAGAGTGCATAAGAGAGGACCCAGGACACTGGATGATCTAGAAAGATTGTGCAAAGAAGAATGGTCAAAAATCCCTCTCTCTGTGTTCTCCAATCTTGTGAAATGTTATAGGAGGAGATTAAGTGCTGTCTTGTTGGCAAAAGGAGGTTGTACAAAGTATTAACATCAGAGGTGCCAATAATTGTGGCACACATGATTTCAAGTTTGTTTGTTTTTTCCTAAAAGTGTGATTTTTTTACCACCAAAGTAATGTACTTAAATAAAAGGTTGGATTTTTCTCTTTTTTTGCATTTGGGTTCTATGTTGTTTAAAAAAAAAAGGAGAATTTTTGGAAGTCCATGACCACATCTTAAACAGGGGTGCCAATAATTGTGGAGGGCACTGTATGTACATATTGTTCAGCAAAGGAACGCTGCCCATGGGCTGCTTTAGGCTTGGCTCATGCTCTAATGAATGAAGAACTAATAGAAGACTGTCTGCATCTTTCTGAGGATTTTGATGAATTTAATAAACTGACTTGCGTTTATCATGTCTTGTGACAGAACTCTTTCTGATCCTGAAAGTGAACTCATTGATGGAGTGTAGTTTTGTCTTGTGCTTGTTCTATTCTTGTTTTTTTTACTATAATGTCTTTATGATGTAGGTAACTGTCTATCCGGTGCAGAGCAACACATACAAAAGGAACTCTATTAATCTTTTCTTTGTTTTAATTGAAGTTATATTTTTTCCCTTTATATGATACAATTTAAAATACCGAGCAGAAACGCACAAATCAATACACAAAACAGGTAAATTATATTTTTTAAATCAACATGACATGACACTTTCTTAATATGAATGTACATGTTATATTGCATAAAACTGTGCTTAATCTGAAAATAATAACTTTCAGTCATTTACAGCAAAAACAAGCCCAGGAACAGCAAAAAGAGAGAATTAAATGCACCATCTATCAATTTATTTATTTTTTTGTGTAACTTTTGCTTTTTTCCCTCTTTGTGACTTTTTATTCAGGATTTTCATTCAAAGTTTGTGGCAATATTAAAAAATATTTCCATAAAAAATACATTTCTGATAGTAACACTGTCTGCATGCTTCTATAATTTAGATCTTATTAACTTTGTCATCACACCACTTTTAGTCTATAACTTCAGAGTTAATTTCTTGAAGAACACCAACATTAATTCAATGCACTCAGGAATCAAAGAACAATGAGAGCAGAGGCTTTTAGAATCAGGTGCATACAGATACAGGTGTTCTTTATGCTGAAGTTCCATTTTAATTTGGTGTTTAATGTGTAATTATAGATGAACATTTTCACCGTGGTCAGAATTCAGTAACTGAATTTGAATAATAGATTTTCTCAGAAGGTGTTATCTCTACAGCAGGGTTTCTCAACCTCAGTGTTACAGATGAAATAGTAAACCACCATGTTACAGTAAATAACTGTAAAGCCGCCACCACTTACAGACAAACGTTAACACATGACTAATCTCCACAATGTCTACAAGAGTTTCTTAAAACAATTATGGAACACATTTTTAATGCTTTTTGTATTTACTAAACATAGTGTGAACTCATACTCTGAGAATTTATACCAGGAATAATGGCACTGAAAAAAGAGTGTTCATATATTTGCCTTTTATAAACAATCCAATGTACCAAGATAAGCACTATACTGTGTATATACAGTGCCTTGCAAAAGTATTCGACCCCCTCGACCTTTTGCCACATTTCAGGCTTCAAACATAAAGATATGAAACTGTAATTTTTGTGAAGAATCAACAAGTGGGACACAATCATGAAGTGGAACAAAATTTATTGGATATTTCTAACTTTTTTAACTAATAAAAAACTGAAACATTGGGCGTGCAAAATTATTCACCCCTTTTACTTTCAGTGCAGCAAACTCTCTCCAGAAGTTCAATGAGGATCTTTAAATGATCCAATGTTGACCTAAATGACTAATGATGATAAGTAGAATCCACCTGTGTGTAATCAAGTCTCCGTATAAATGCACCTGCACTGTGATGGTCTCAGAGGTCCGTTTAAAGCACAAAGAGCATCATGAAGAACAAGGAACACACCAGGCAGGTCCGAGATACTGTTGTGGAGAAGTTTAAAGCCGGATTTGGATACAAAAAGATTTCCCGAGCTTTAAACATCCCAAGGAGCACTGTGCAAGCAATAATATTGAAATGGAAGGAGTATCAGACCACTGCAAATCTACCAAGACCTGGCAGTCCCTCTAAACTTTCAGCTCATACAAGAAAAAGACTGATCAGAGATGCAGCCAAGAGGCCCATGATCACTCTGGATGAACTGCAGAGATCTACAGCTGAGGTGGGAGACTCTGTCCATAGGACAACAATCAGTCGCATACTGCACAAATCTGGCCTTAATGGAAGAGTGGCAAGAAGAAAGCCCTTTCTTAAAGATATCCATAAAAAGTGCAATTTAAAGTTTGCCACAAGCCACCTGGGAGACACACCAAACATGTGGAAGAAGGTGCTCTGGTCAAATCTTTTGGCAACAATGCAAAACGTTATGTTTGGCGTAAAAGCAACACAGCTCATCACCCTGAACACACCATTCCCACTGTCAAACATGGTGGTGGCATCATCATGGTTTGGGCCTGCTTTTCTTCAGCAGGGAAGATGGTTAAAATTGATGGAAAGATGGATGGAGCCAAATACAGGACCATTCTGGAAGAAAACCTGATGGAGTCTGCAAAAAGACCTGAGACTGGGACGGAGATTTGTCTTCCAACACGACGATGATCCAAAACAAACCAAAATTTGGAAAAAAATGGAATGGTTCACAAATAAACATATCCAGGTGTTAGAATGGCCAAGTCAAAGTCCAGACCTGAATCCAATCGAGAATCTGTGGAAAGAACTGAAAACTGCTGTTTTCCTCACTCAACCTCACTGAGCTCGAGCTGTTTTGCAAGGAGGAATGGGCAAAAAATTTCAGTCTCTCGATGTGCAAAACTGATAAAGACTTACAGCTGTAACGCAGCAAAAGGTGGCGCTACAAAGTATTAACTTAAGGGGGCAGAATAATTTTGCACGCCCAATTTTTCAGTTTTTTATTTGTTAAAAAAGTTCGAAATATCCAATAAATTTTGTTCCACTTCATAATTGTGTCCCACTTGTTGTTGATTCTTCACAAAAATTACAGTTTTATATCTTTATGTTTGAAGCCTGAAATGTGGCAAAAGGTCGCAAAGTTCAAGGGGGCCGAATACTTTCGCAAGGCACTGTAACTATCATATGGGCTTTAATCATGCTACTCCTCTGTAGCTCCCAATCCTGTGGTTCCACTAAGGGACTCCTGCTTGGTGTAATGTTTTTTTACCTTCTCACTTTCTGTCATGTAATGCATGCGGAACATACAAAAGTTAAAAATATACTTTTATTTTGCAAATAGAGCACAACTAAACATTTAATCTAAATGTGCCTGTTTTGTGTGGGAGTTAAGGGAAGTTGTCTGTTTTTTTTGTGCTTTCATTATGAAGGTAATTTACATTTAATAATCCACTCAGAAACGGACATAATGTGTTTTGCATTATTTCTAGATCGATCAGTAAACAATATACGAGTCAAGTCAAATTTATTTCTATTGCGCTTTTTACAACTGACATTGTCTCAAAGCAGCTTTATAGACTTTAACGGTGTAGGTGAATGATGTGTGTTTCTCCCGGCGAAGTAATTTCTCCAGGTCTTGGTTTAGCCTTTCTGCTTGCCCGTTGTTCTGCAGGTGAAACCCGGAAGATAAGCTGACTGAGATACCCAGGAGGCGGCAGAATTCTATCCAAAAATTGGCAGTAAACACACTGTATGTACTTTACTGATCTGTCATAAACCTTGGAAATGTATAGTGTTGTTATTTCTGTCTGTACTTTTAAAAGTCAAAAAACAGCTGATTGTAAATTCTTTGTGTGTGTCAACACACTCAGCCAATAAACCTGATTCTGAAATATCATAAACTAGAATAAAAGCAGTGTTGCCAGTGTGGGGCCCCTGAGAAAGGCCCCTAACTCTTTCTGCTTCTGGTGTTCTGTATCATGGCTTTTTACCCCGATGCTGATTTTGATTTTAATTTGTTTATGTGTCTGATATTAAAAGCTGCACCTGCACCCATCTTCACCTTCTTCACATCAGAGCTTCCAACCTTGTAGTAACAGTTTGGGGATGAAACATGTATCAGTATGTTATTCATCTGCCCACATACTTTTCACAGTATTTAGTGGAAATTACAGCATTAACACCACAGAACACCAAAAACTAAGAAAGCTGCAGCTCAGCACCTGGAATCAAAACATGAATTCAGACACTGATATTTTATATGCTTTTTTTTTATTGTTTTTGAAAATTGCATGTGGAAAATAAATTCCAGAAAAGCAGAAATGAAAAAAGCATCAAAAGTAAAATAATCCTGAATTTAAGAGAAATTATTGTACTTTTTTTTTATTTTCTGCAGGCGGTTTATGAAAGCATGTAAAACACTGATGATGTTCAGAGTGCTGCATTTAAGTGCAGTAGAGCCTGTTAACACGCAGAATATCATTAGGGCTCATCTCAGTAGCAAGTCCAATCGGAACATTATTGTCTGGTATGGGGATCATGGTTGGCTGGCCGTTCTTGGAGGAAGCACATCTGGAACAATAAAGTGTGTTTGCAATTATAACTTATTAAGGACATTATTAATTTATTAAGTTATTAAGGACAATTTCTGAATAAAGAGAATAAAACTTTACCTGTCATACTGCATGATAGAGTTGTAGTCATATGGAGTGTTCAAATTGTTGGTGTTTACTTTTTCAAAATTATCCTTTTCATCTGTGATTATATGAATCAAAAACAGGTGAGTTTACACCTCAGTTTATTGAGAAACAATGTTTTGAGTTTTCAGATGCCATGAACACAACATTAACAGTCATAGCTTTATGTCAAAATAAACAAAAAAAAAAAAGAAAAAAGAAAAAAGAACAAACTTTATTAATAAGGAACAAGAAGTGTAATTCCTGTTCTTCTTACCAGGTTTAATATTATCAAAAAGGATTTTGACGTGTTTGTCACGGTCACTACGGCTCTGCTCATGTTCAAATCCCAGAGCGTGAAGAAGTTCATGTTGAATAACTCCGTGTTCAACACAGCCGGGATGCTGTAGAGACAAATTCTGCTGTCCTCCAACACGTCCAACACGTGAGTAGCACCTGTACACAAAAATACATTCTCAAGACTGCTTTCATTACATGAGAACTGAATAGAAACAACTGTTTGTCAAAATAGTGATTAATAACAGGATTAGTGACATACCCTTTTTTTGAGATGATATCAATGTAATCTACTTCATTTCTGTGAGGTTTGAATCTGATACAGGTCGACTTTTGAAAGGAGTCCAGTGCATTCTGGATAACATTTCTTTCACGTGGTGCTGTTAGAAAGAGAGAAGCTTCTAAACGTATCTAATGGAGTTTTGATACATTCATTTAAAGGCAGGTAAATAATTAGACTCACAGTACTGTCTGGAAATGACATAAGGCACATAAACTTTCTTATCACTGCTCCTGGGCCACCTGCATTTACTGCTGGTACATGGATCTGCATTCTGGAGTCCAGTGTACACGGCTATGTCACCATGTATAATAGTGAAATCACCCTCTAGCTTTCCTGTTTAGGAAAATAAACAACACATCTGTATATTTGACAGTGAAATTCTTATTTTTCACAGTTTTATTCATGTGTCAATTTGTTAATGTTTTATATACAGTATGTAAAAAAACCTGTGACACTGAATTCTGAATTGCACTAACTGTCTACCTGGAATCAGACAATTCTTAATAGACATTAT
>MU576195.1:11441-28750 GCA_024362625.1 Silurus asotus | reverse complement strand
ATGCTTGTCTTATGTGCATAGTGTCAACAAACTGATATTAATAATGGCCTTTATACGTTAACTTGCGCTTTAATTTTACAGGCAACAAAGATCCTTCCCTACTAGAAAGAGGCAACAAATTAGACGTTTGCACAATATGGCATTGCACAGGTCTTTTCACATTTGTGCAAATATTCTTCAGTTACACATTTATCAAAAATCAAAGCTGTGCTCTTTTTGACAAATCATCTTTATTACAATTTAAAACCTGATGTAGAAATAACATATCTTTGGCAAACACAACACACAAAATCTGCTCCATCTTTTACCAATTCCAAAAAATTCTTTGTAAAATCAAACTGTGTTTAAAATGTGTTCATATAATATAGCACCTCCATATGCAACACAATTTCATGATACTTTAATTCACTACCGTACTTTCTCTGAATTCTTTCTAAACATATACTGGATTTCAGGCAAATTACCAACTTTTTTCTCAGCATGTTGAACACAAATTATTGGCTCAAAATGATTATTTACACAATGTTTTAAATAAATTCCATCACTTCCCAACAATGCACTCATGCAACTGTATTTGACCCATTTTCCCCCATTACACAGAAATAGATCTACTCCTAAAGCATTTGCTGTACCTTGAAATTCTATGTTTGAAGCACAATATCCAACATATTGCATTTGTGATTTGGAAATATATTCTGACATTGAAGCAAATTCTTCACCTACTAACTTCATGAGTTCTTCACTGTGATTATGCAAATACTTCACAACAGCAAGTCTTATTTTCCCATGACTCTTTTCAGAACCAGTAATGACTTGTGACACTGCTCTAAAAAAAACTATTGCCATCCTCTACAACTTTTTTTCTTACAAACACCTAAAGATCCATAGACAGAGGGTCTTTGTATAATTTCTCTTTCAAAAATCACATTCAATATATTACATAATGTTTGTGCACCTGCCATAGATAAAGGTCTATATGTGAATGTCATCTGATCTACAGTTTCTTCAACACCTTTATCTCTTACCATCATTGCTGCACAACATGTCATTATAAGTTGTTTTTAACATACTATGGCGCATTTCCTTAGAAATAAGATTTCTTGTTTTCAAACCTTGAAAATTATTTTAGTTTTCAATGCTTGTTCTAATGTTGTTCTAACATCCTTTAATGAAAGATGTACTGATATTTACTATATCCAGAACAACTTTGTATTTCAGGCTCATTAACCCAAACTACAGTCTCATAATGGTTTTCATGACAATTTTCTAAATAGATGCTGTGTTTTGACAAAACTATACCATTGCAACTGTATTTTAACCAACGACCATCATAAAATGTATAAACCATCAATTCCTAAATAATCTGCTGTTGCTTGTATTTCAACTTCTGTTAATTCCAGTTGTTCTAAAGTTTCATGTCTTCCTTGTTGCTTTAAAATGCTTAACATCAAAGATGTCCATCTCATGTCAGCAGATGGAAATAAAGAAAACCAAGTAGGAATTCGTAACTGTCTCACCATTGCAAACAAATCTTTTTACACGCCTTGTCAAAAAGATGGAGTGCCACGGACTGGCTTTAAAAACCTACATCCTTTATCATAATTTAGTACTTGTCTTAAAGAGTCTGTGTCTTTAAACATTTCACTTTGAATAGGCTTATTTAATCCTTTCCCTTTTCTCAATGCTATAGATTCAGTAGACTTTACTTGTTCTATTTCTGATAAATACTGGCCATAAAATGTGTATTTAACATTCTGAGCAAATCTTCCATCTGCATGCAGAATCTATTATTAAAATATCATGACAGTGTTACAGTAGACAGTTCTTTTTTACCAATTGTTCATAATTGATCATCACAAATAGAAATTATGACAGAAAAAATTCCCAGACATGAAATCAATTGCTTCATATATTTACATATGACAATATAATAAGCTATCTAAAGAGCTTTGTACACACTGTAGAAATGCAAACCTCGCATTTAGCTTGTATGTCAAGCTGTGTGTGTATGTCTGTGCATGTGTAAGATACAGAATGGGAGACTACACATTTTTACCTACAAATATTGTTGTGTTGTAAGTGTTTGTTGCACATTTTAAAGCCTTGATGACAGGGCAATATTAATAAATCTCCAGTCTTTTGATTAATTTCAGGTAGCCTGTATATTTTTGGTTTTCAAAATTCGGTAGTTTGAGAGTTTATGATTTAATCAATAATAATTTAGCAAGAATTTGGCAATATTTCCCAACATCGGTTTTACTCCCCCATTTCTCTGAACCTGTCATTGAGCAACCTGTCACCTACAGAAGATCTCTGATGACTCTGCCATCATCGATCTGATCACGAATGATGACAGAGAGTACAGAGGACTTATACAGAACTTTGTGGACTGGTGCCAACAGAGCTGCCTCCAGATAAACGGGGGGGAAAACCAAAGAACTGGTGGTGGAATCTTCATAGGCACAAACACACTTCATTTCTTCCATTGGTAAACATTCAGGAAAAGGACATTGTGAGAGTGGACTCTTACAAATACCTGGGTGTTCACCTAAACAACAAACTGGACTGGACAGACAACACTGAGCCCTGGACACTGTACAGGAGGTGGGAGAAAAGAGGATGGTGTCAAAACTATCATCATTGCTGCAGAACGCCTCTCATCCCCTGTATGAAACTGTTACCTCGTTGAGCAGCTCCTTCAGTGACAGACTGTTACATCCTAAGTGTCTGAAGGAGCGTTATAGAAGGTATTTTCTCCCTGCTGCTATTAGACTTTACAACCAAAGCTGCTTATAGCTTTTCTTTGAACAGCAAATTAGAAGCCTGAAAGACACAGAAAAAAATTATATGCATGTTTTTTTTACAATATGTTTACATGATTTGACACTAAATAATAACTTAACAAGCTGATAAATATTTACTTGATCAAGTTGGTCGAGGAGGGTCTTTATTTCATCTCCATAGGCTCCACCACGTGATCATTACAACATGACCATCTTTGGTGCATATTCATCCAAAGAAGACCAAAAGGTACTCTTCAGGTTGGTTTGTGTAATTCTGTAAAACTCAGCACAGACCTTAAAACACACACACACACACACACACACACACACACACACACACACACACACACACACACACAGGGTGTTCTTCATTAACTATCTCCTTCCTTCTCAGAGAGAATGTCAGTTCCATTTAGGAGTCAACAATTGCCAACCTGAAATGTTTCTTCTTCATTTCCTCTTGTAGTGCATCTTTTTCCTTCTGTAAGGAACAATATCTCTGCCCTACTGGGTTGTCTGGGAGGAGGTTTACCTCATATCTCTTTGCTTTCTTTAAACATCTAAAGTCATTGTTTACTTTTTCTTGGTTCACAGTGACTTCAGAGCAACCTGCCATTCATAGTTTCTGATGGTAGTTCCCAACCTTATATTTGATGCTCATAGTCCAGCTGTGAAAACCTCTTTTAACTTTCTCTTGGTACTGTGAGCAGTGTTCCATCTTCTTTAAAATTCTCATTCCCCCTGCTCAAGCCACAACTCACCATCATAAGAGAACTTGTAAAAGGAGATGGCCTACTGAGACTTTTCATGCTGACTCACAGACACACAGGGAAACTCTGGTTTAAGCTATCGGATGGGGAGGACATACTGGCAGTGTCTAAAGAGGAAATCGAGGTATCTGGATCTGATTCTTCAGGTACTTTTTGGATGATATTCAGCACTACTCTTTCTGGTGGAAGCTCTGTTATATTGGTCAAGTTACAGAGTTCATTTCCGAACTCAGGATCCTCAAACTGAATCAGAAGATCATCCTTAATTTCAAGCCTTTCTTGAAGAATTGTTTTTAAATGTTCAACCGAAGTGAGATTTTCCAAAATATCCAGGCTTCTAATATTATCAGGGGTCAACACAACATGAATCTGCATATTCTGTAAAACAAGATTCTGATTAAAAATAAATCAAGTACATTAAGTATATGGCAAAGCTTTATATGTGTTAAATGACTTAAAGAGGGAAGTTCAAAAATGTTGTTCTTTTCTAATTTGCTGCAAGAATATTTTGTGTGTGAAAAATACCTTTATACAACAATTCTTCTCCTCCACATCACCCTTGTGCCATTTTGGAGAGTTTTTTGTATTCTTATAGCTTCATAAAATTACAGTTAAACACCTGATGTCACATGGAAACCCACTGCCTCACATGAGCTATTTATTTGGGGCTTAGTGCTTTTACAAAGAAGACCCACTCAAGTGCATGAATGTTGAACCTCAGACCCTTGCTGTCTATGGAAGATCGGAAAGCACTCGGATTTAATTAAAAAATATCTTAATTTGTGTTCCAAAGACAAAGGTCTTACAGGTTTGGAATGACATGAGGGTGTGTAATTATTGACAGAATTATCATATTTGGGTGAACTATCGCTTTAAAACACCCGCTTTTGTCTTCTGCATTAGGAAGTCATACAGGTTTAAAATGTAATTTACATTTAAAAAACAGTTCCTTCAACCTGTGACATACTTTGTTACATTAAAGTTCAAATCAGGAAATCATTGTGTGGCTATGTGAAGAACAATTAATGAAGAAGGAATCTTTTGAGTACAATCATGTTCCTTCCCTGAACTGTATACGATGTGAGAGGATGAAGATCATTTAGATCTTCTGGCTCAAGTATTTTAATTCCACTTGTTTCAGAAAACTCGTAACACCTGTAGTGCTCAATGTACCATGACGAACGCCTTTTGCAAAGAAAGGCCACTTTGTTAGCATTTACAAGTACACTGAGTATTCAGAAAAAAATCATGCAAGCCACTGCATTGACCTGAGGACAAAATCATGCCTTCACTGAAGTGAATTTCATGCAAATGCACATCAGACGCAAGGGACAAAACTTATTTTTTACGAACTGCAGTCTTCTTCAGTTCTTCCAATGTACAAGTTCTTACAGCTTTCACCTTCTGCACAGACAAAGGTGATGAACAGAGACTTGAACCATTGAAATAATTAAGTCCATCAACATTTCCCAAGCAGGCTCAGAATTGGGTTCAAGATTACCCAATTATCAGTAATGGTAATAAGCATAGCAATGCCCGATTCTCATGCCCATTCCCACCTATGGCTTTCTTTGAGAAACTGGACTGGGAAATTAATTGGGGTCTGTCTTTACTCTGTCTGAATCCTTGTAAGAAAAGGACTTAAAAGTCCTCCAAAGTGTCATGTAGGACATCTGACGGGAACCCTGTTATTGGGTGAAAGAAAGTAAGGTGCTTACTGAGAACACATTTTTTTTTTTTTTTCACCCAGTCTGCTCTGAAACTCATGGTGGTCTCTCAGTTCATTTGTAATGGAGTTGTGCTGTTCAATGGTTCGAAGCTGAAAACAACTAGCATATTGTATCTGTATGTCATCTTTGCTGATTGGCAAAATCTACACAGGTTTTCAGCAAGCTCTTCTGCCAATGACTCATCTATGTGGCTTTCATACATTCTTAAAATATCCCTGATTGATTGTTTTGCTGTATATCTAGACAACGATGCAATATCACACATCCAACTTCCCGAATTGCACTTTTTGAAACATGCAATATTGTCTGCATGTAAAGGATCAATGATGTAAGTTTGTGCTCTAGAGCTCGATACTCTACAGGCTCTGTAGGAACAGTGACATCAGTAACATTTAGCTGCAGATTCTGCATAAAATCTCCTGACTCTTCAGACCCGGTCTCTTTAATGCTTTCCATACAATCAGTTTGCAATGTAACAGAAGAGCTAAAATCTTCAAAACCTTCAGATTGATGTTAAAAGGACATTGGTTGTCAGCTTACAATCTATAAAAGGACAACTGACTGTGTCATGCCTCCTCAAATGATTTCTTAGATGGATTAAAACTGGGATGGCTGACAAACATCTTTGAAATCACATAACTCGCATGAAAAGTTTAAGTGGTCAGTAACTGCAGCAGTGTGTTTGTGTGATCTTGTCAAATGGGTTTTTAACGCACCTAGAGTTTTAAAAGAGCAGATGCAGTCAGTAAATAAGCAAGGCTGCTGCCAGGATCGCTCTTGATAGTTCTGGAGCCTGTAATGTTTTGATGTCTATCTGTGAATGATTCAGTGCTTTCTTTGCTAGCAGGTCCACCATTTCATTTCCATCCACCCAAAGAAAATGTACCTCCACTTGTTTCAAGAGCAGGTATAAATACTGCTGCTGCAGTTCTTTCAGATTCTGGATATTTAGAACCGTCTGTTAATACCTGTAGTGCATCGTAATACTCTCTTGTATTGTACTGCTGAACTATTACTTCACTTGGCACATTCATCCCTGGATTGAAGTTGATTAAGTTCGTAGTATTTCAGATTTGAGTTCTGTGTAATTTTTAAACATAAATTTATATAATACAATATATTGTATTATAATTGATTAGATTTTTGGATATTGTAGGGAAAAAAATATAAACCACAACAACTTAAATGATTACCTTTTTGTTTACTGGGACATGCGCAAATACCACATTTTAATTTATAATAATTTGGGGTTAAAAACAGACATATGTTATTATTTGACATAATAACTTCACTTTAACCTTCATATGATTAACTGTCTTCAATGGTAATAAAAACACTGACTTAATGATTACAAGAATAATCATTAGAAATATCATTCTATGTAAAAAATACAGATTACTCTATGAAAACACAGGTCATTTCTTTTAAAAAACTAAACATTTCTATAATATCAAAATACAATCAATTTTTGATAAATTTAATGACAGAACATCAAAAATACAGAAAATATGTAAAACAACAGGCATTTTGTTGTAAATTGAAATAAAGTTACATTTCTATAAAAAAATACAAACATTTGACTGTAAAAAAAAACCCTAAGTCGCTTCCACTTTGTTCTAACACCTCTAACAGTTTACTGTGGAATATTTAGTAGTGAGGAATTTTCACGACTGAACTTATTGCACAGGCGGCATCCTGTCACTGTACCAGCAGACAATTTTATTAGTAATAATACATTATTATTTATACAACCAGTATAATTTTAATAAGGAAGTGTACACACTCCTACCAGCTGTTAGACATGTCCTCTGCTGGTACTGAACTTGATCTCATCTGGTGTTTATTCACACTGTACCAACTCACCTGCACTAATGCACAGCCCAGTACTACACTGTAACCTAACCACATAACTAGTATGTACAACAAACTGACGAGGTATTTGGTGACTATTGTAATTATAGCTATTCTATTTCTGATTTATTTATTATATTTGTGTATATAGTTCAGCCTCTGTGTGTTGATTCTTTTACCAAAAGTCTAATCTTTTCTTATGTTTACTTATATCAGTTCCTGTAACACTTTATTTTCCCCCTTCCCTTATTTTGATCATGTAAATCATTATGGCTATCATACTCTGGCTTTACAGCTGGTGAACTTTTAACACTGTGTTATTTCAGAATCGTTCCGTTTTATTTACGGTTCTTTCACTTGTGAAATCACTTGTGCAAAGTCTCTCCCTCTCCTGTTGAGCTGAGTGTGAAAGATTCACTTTTACCACACGTGTAGTTTAGACAAGTGACAGTTAATGCTAATCTGACTACTGCCCTGTTATTAGCAAAACAACGAAGAGCTTCATTTAAAACACGTGGAAATTAAACAGGGTTGGTTAATTAAATTAGTGTATTTGTTTGAGTAAATGCATTGTTATGAAATTGAACCGCTAACGTCATTACCTACAGTAAAGTCCAGCATGCTAATCGTGAACTGTACAGTAATTCGCTAGCTTCATTCTAACCTGAATGAACATTACATCTCGTCGATTAACTAAAAACATTACATTCTGTGTATTATCAACAAAAAAGAATAAGACATTGAGTTAAATGGCTGTGATTTTCCCGGAAGCGTGTGAGAGTTTGAGTGTGTTATGTTATATTGACATGAGTGAATCTATTAAAAGCTAAGTAGTTGACCTTATAGAAAATCCTACATGATTTATTTGCGTTCATTTAGTAAACATAAAATGATATTGTACGGAATCTGTTACATGTAAATTTAACAAACAGCAGAATCCATTTTTTGAGTGTACTCTTCCGTCAGGCGGGTCAATGCCACTGATTTTTTAGATCTTTGGCAAGCATCTTGTGTTTTCTCCTGTCAGAGCCAAGAGGATTTACTATTTTAAATGCATCCTGATATAAAATGAAACCAAGTGATAAGACCTCTGTCTTGAACACACATTCTCCCTAATATTAGTGCCATCCTAAACATCTTGAAGAACATCCTCAGATGGAACATTAGAGTGTACTTGCTTGTACTGCTCCCTCACTGACTGACACTGGAAGAGAGATTCTAGTGTTTGGTTGGTTGGGTCATACTGATGAAACCAAGTGATAAGACCTCTGTCTTGAACACACATTCTCCCTAATATTAGTGCCATCCTAAACATCTTGAAGAACATCCTCAGATGGAACATTAGAGTGTACTTGCTTGTACTGCTCCCTCACTGACTGACACTGGAAGAGAGTTTCTAGTGTTTGGTTGGTGGGGACATACTGAGCAAAATACTCTGCCTGCCTCATTTTGTCCCAAGCAAATGGGAACTGGTTCAACATAATTAAAGCTATTTTTGAAAACAGTTTTCATGTCTTGTTCTGGCAATCTCTCAAGAGATCTTCAGTTTTCAGCACATTAATTACTGTGCTTATGTCAGCCTCTGGCTCCCTGAGTGCAACCACGTTTTCTTTTAATGTGAAAAGTAAGTGTGACTGGCAGTTGTTGAGGATTTTCAAGAAATACATGATATCAGCCAGAATAACAGAGGATGGGAGCAACAACTTAGCCTGCAGTTTAAGGTAAAACAGGGCAACATTTTTTTTTGAAATTGTGCTGCATCAGCATTTTCTGGGCAGACATCTGATTGCTCACCACTTACATCATTGGGAGCATTAATGTCCATATCAAACTGTTGGTCCCTTTCATTTCTCTCATGGGAAGTAATGTTTTACAAAAGTGTCAATGCTCAGAAATGTTTCTGTTTTCTAGCCATACAGTAGTGTGAAAAATTGTTTGAAAACAAAATCTACATGGTCCTGTGTAACAAAATGTTTTTAAAACTGATCACACCTGAGTTCAATTTCTCTCGCCACACCAAGGCCTGATTACTGCCACACCTGTTCACAATCAAGAAATCACTAAATAGGACCTGCCTGACAAAGTGAAGTAGAACAAAAGATCTTCAAAAGCTAAACATCATGCAGAAATCCAAAGAAATTTAGAAACAAATGAGAACGAATTGAGATTGAGATTGAGATCTTTCAGTCTGGAAAAGTTATAAAGCCATTTCTTGTCTCTGATCCTCACAGCACCCAGGTGGCCCAAGGCACCATGGCTAGCAGAGATAATCCCTCTTCTGTATGCAGAGCCATTGACCCTCCTAATGGGCACAGACCTCCTGGCCCAAGGGAACAGGGAGCTCTACCATCCTCACCCAGAATAGGTGGGTCTCTGGGTCTGGCCCATGAGGGGGCAAATTTAAACACTTTGGGGCTTCCCCCTTATGTTATTGCCACTATTCAGAATGCCAGGGCCTCTTCCACACGTTCCCTCTATGATTGCAAGTGGCGTGTGTTTAAAGAGTGGTGCAAGAGGCACCATATCTGTGGTCAGTCGTTGATATTTACGGGTTCTTGCAGGACATTATCGATCGTGGAAGATCCTTTTGTATGATTAAAGTCTATATAACGGCTGTTGCTGCATGTCATGCCGGGTTTGGCGGCACCACAGTGGGGTAAGACCCTCTTATCCATAGATTTATAAAGGGTGCTCGCTGATGTGCTTTATGCCTAAATGCTTTTCACCCTCCACCTTTTTCCTCTACAGAGGACCAGAGGCTAAAGGCTTTATGCCCTGTGGGGTTACATCGACACAACTAGCCCCTTTAGAAGGAGCGACCAGATTTTCGTTTCTTGGGCCCCCCCGAACACAAGGAATCCCATCTCTAATCAACGCCTCTCTCATTGGCTTGTGGAAGCTATCTCCATGGCGTATGAATCTAAGGGAGTCCTAGTTCAGATACTATCAACCAGGTAGTCAACCAGACATGTCTTACCTGATCGAGAGTATCACGTCGGGGTCACAAGATTGTTAAGAAGATCTTCCCCTCAGGTCCTTAGGCTCTCTCTTTGCCACACTGTAGAGGCGCCTCGGAACAATGAAAGAACAACCCACACGAATAAAATCACGTCTGGTTTATTCAAGATCACTGTTCAAAAAATATGTATCAGAGCAAAGTATTTATACACACAAAACTTTTGCAACAAAGGCGCCACATAGGCGGGTTCATTGCGCGATGGGAGGGAGTCAACGTCCCTTCTCGCGAGATGAGCATCTGACTAGACAGTAGAACACAGAATGTGAAAACAGAGGTGCGTTATAAAGAAAAAACAGAACATAATCTTCTCCTAAGTGCTTTTCGTGCTGTACACAGGTTCAGCATTAATCAACATTGTTATCTTAAAGCCAGCTAAGACATAGGTATGTATAGGGAGGAACATAATATACACGTAGAAAAACAGAAACATGTTCGGTGACCTTCAACTACTCCTGCAAAATCAAGCTGTGGAGTAACATTGTAGCAACATAAATCTTGGTACAATTAGTTCATTCTCAAGACACAAGCAAGCACATATAAAATACATTCTCACAGACCACTTACATGTATATGAACATGTATTGTTTTAGCATGCGGACCACATGTTGGGTGTCATCAGGGTTTTAGCATGTATGTTACCACATGTTATGTTTTTCGTGGCTGGGCTTTTCACCCTTCCAATTTTTGAGATCTACTACTCTGTAATGTGCCAAGCACCACCAGCAAGGGGACTTAGGCATGCGTGTGTGTTTGAATAAACTTTTATAAATGCTTCCAGCTTTGTGGGAACAGTTTGGGCAGAATTACATACAGTTGAAAAAGTTCGGTGTACCAATACATTTAACCATACAGTGTACATTGTGCAGCTGTTTTTAATAAAATCAAATGTCTGATCAGTTCCTGTGTGTGGTTCAATTTAAACCAATTAGTGGAATTTTCAATGCAAATGTAAAACAAATATAATAATTAATTACATAATAAATAATTACAATCCTGGCTAGATTGTGATGCAGAATGTGAACACCAACTAAACACACCAAATACCTTTATTATAGGTCCTTTTTTGATCCTTTTTGAACCTTTGTGATTAATCAAATATTAATTAATAATGTGAAGGACAGAGAGAGATTTAGATTTTTAAAGACCTTTATTATTAATGCTCAAGGCTTGTAACAGTGACTGATAAAAGGTGTAATTTAAGTCAATGCATCATGTAAACAAATACATAAATAGATTAAAAATATGTGTAAAAACAGTAAAAGTCAAGTTTACGTGATGTTTTTAAGACATGCTCTGAGCAAAATGCAGTTCATCATTTAAAACAGAGCAGATTGCATTTTTATTGCACCAGATTTTCTCATTCATCATCAAGTTGTCAATTTTCTTGAAAAGTTAAAGTCCACCAGTATCCTGGACTTCATCATTGCTGCCTATTTGTTCTATTTTATAATTTTCCACTGATGTAGATGCCCATGTTTGCCTGACCCACAACAAAGTTTAAGAGCTGACACTGCTTTCTTCTCTGAGTATATTTTACACCTAGGATAAAAGTCTGGACTGAGAAGGATTTGTTCTCAGGTGTTTATGTTTAGCAATACATTGAATAAAAATGGAGAAAAGTAACATGACTCACTGTACATCATTCTAAGTCTCAAGCAGTGTTTTCAGTTCACTGTTTTTCAATGGAAAACGTATAACTACAGTATTTGCTAAATGTGTGTAAGCAGTACATACAAACAACATGCATACTAAAATGCAGTACTTACATTACTATTGTAATAATAAACACATCCACTGCCGCAAATCCGGTTTATTAGAAAAGATGAGGCTCCACTGAACAACATGCCGT
Source organism: Silurus asotus (assembly GCA_024362625.1). NCBI lineage: Eukaryota > Metazoa > Chordata > Actinopteri > Siluriformes > Siluridae > Silurus > Silurus asotus. Next base: position 16,748 of record MU576195.1, on the reverse strand, counting down.
AAAGCATTTTTGCTCCAACAATAGTGCTGTAATTTAGAACTGGTGTTTGTGTGTATATATTATGGAATAACCTTTGCATAAAAACGGCATCTTGCTAGTAAAAAAACAAACATGGCTGGTAGAATATAGTGTTACAAAACAAATGAGACCACAAATGAGTCTACTTTCACGTAGATGTACAAAATAATTTATACATACTGTAAATTAAAATGTAGACAGAATCAAACACAATCCTCTAAAAGCCATAAAAAATGCCATCCATTACCTTAAACAAGACAAACGTCTTCAGGCTATATATATAAAAAAAAAATAATAATAAAAATGCTATTCAGAGTCTAAACCAGGCCCCTTTCCCAGTCGTCCCCTTGTCACATGAGCCGCTAACATTGGGTGTGCAGGTAGGGGTGTGGTGGCATGGTCATAGTGGAAGGTGAGGATAAAAAGCAAGAGAAGCATTTAGAGGAGCTGAGAAAGAATTCAGAATCACCTAACATGACAATTATAAATGGGAGACATCCCCAATAATGCGTGTTTAAGCTTGTTAAAGAATTGGCTTACATGATATAGATGAATGAGGTGTAATTAATGCTACAAAGGTTTAAATTGCTTCTACATGCATTTAAGGGAAGTCATGTTTGTCCTACGCAAGAGCTCAGCTTTGTAGAATGCTCAGGTTACCTGTCTGAAGTGACCTGTATTGCCTTGTAACCTGGTGTTTGGTCATTAGAAATATTTCTCAGATTTGTCTCTACTTTGTGGCATCCAGCTCTTATTGCTGGATCAGTAAAGACTATTAACTGCTATAGCATCTGCATTTGACTGCATTAAGAGCCAATGGAGGTTTGTGCTGCAAATCTCCATTCAGAACACTTCCAGACATTATTAGACCCTGGTTTACTGATAACAGTTGCTGTCAAACTAGATGAAATTCACATCACAGCTCTGGTTCCACACAATGAGCTGAATTATTGGCCATTTGAAGCTCTAATGGAATTTAACAAAGATGGTGTTTTACAAGTCAGCCATGGCAGCCATGCTAAGCTAAAGGCTAACCCTAGCTGGCCTGCTCTCTCGCCCTTTCTTCTTTCAAACTTCTGCTCCCTGGACAATAAATTGAATTACATCTGACTCCAGAGGACCACATGGCGAGAGTTTAGAGACTGTTGCGTTTTTGTTTTTACAAAGACGTGGCTCATTGACAGAGTTCCAGATGCTCGTGCAGCATGATATCCGCAGCATGATATCCACGCTAACTTCACGACTCGTGCAGCATGATATCCGCAGCATGATATCCACGCTAACTTCACGACTCGTGCAGCATGATATCCGCAGCATGATATCCGCGCTAACTTCACGACTCGTGCAGCATGATATCCGCAGCATGATATCCTCGCTAACTTTACGACTCGTGCAGCATGATATCCGCGCTAACATCACGACTTGTGCAGCACAATATCCGCGCTAGCTTCACGACTCGTGCAGCATGATATCCGCAGCATGATATCCGCGCTAACTTCACCACTCGTGCAGCATGATATCCGCGCTAACATCACGACTTGTGCAGCACAATATCAGCGGTAGCTTCACAACTCGTGCAGCATGATATCCACGCTAACTTCACCACTCGTGCAGCATGATATCCGCGCTAACATCACGACTCGTGCAGCACCATATCCGCGCTAACTTCACGACTCGCGCAGCACGATATCCGCGCTAACTTCACGACTCGCGCAGCACGATATCCGCGCTAGATTCAAGACTCGTGCAGCACGATATCCGCGCTAACTTCACGACTCGTGCAGCACAATATCCGCGCTAACTTCACGACTCGCGCAGCACAATATCCGCGCTAACTTCACGACTCGCGCAGCACGATATCCGCGCTAGATTCAAGACTCGTGCAGCACGATATCCGCGCTAACTTCACGACTCGTGCAGCACAATATCCGCGCTAACTTCACGACTCGCGCAGCACGATATCCGCGCTAACTTCACCACTCGTGCAGCACGATATCTGCGATAACTTCATGACTCGCCCTTTGCAGCACATTATGAACCCGCAAATTTTGAACACAGCACTGAACATGGCTAATCTATTATCTGTTATCTATTCATGTCTAATATCATTACCATGATAAATACTATGGTTACGTTTTTCAGTGAATATATTTATATTACGTATTTATGTAACGAATTGGATCACAGCATCAAGTATTTCTATAGGAATCTGCCTAATTAGTAAGTTAAATGCATAACGTGTAATGTTAAAAAAATCAGAATGCAAATTTCACATCAGATCACGCCCCGGAGTAGAACGGGTGCTTTAAGGATGGACTGGACTGTGGTTAATGTCAACAGACTCCTACACTGACTCAGGAATACAGTTTCACTTCTGATCATCATCACTGTACCCCGCAGCATTGTATATCTGCTTCAAATGGACTTTCAGTACAACCCAGATGAGGATGAGGTTCCTATCAAGGGGGAAGGTCCATGTTCACATCATCAATATTTCTGTGGTTTTAAATCTATAGATTCAAGAGTTTATCAAATGTACATTAAACAGTTTGTTCCATCATACAACAAATTTCTTTCTCTGTAAATCTGTAAATGTGTTTTAGATTGTTGCCCATTTTAAGCTCCAGTAGGTGGCGCTAGACTACTTTAAGCTCTTTTAAATTATATAAATGCTCACAGACCTATAAAATGATGCAAATTACAGAAGAAATGTAAAAATAACTCGCTACAACTAGCCACGTGAAACAGCCCTCCTCTGATCCAAAACGATGGTAATGGTGGTCTAATGGCGCATGCGCAATGCACAGACTTCAATGCACTAAAGTTTTTGATGAAAATGTACTTGGTATTTTTAGGACTATGTGCAGTGACTATAAAAAAAAAAGTTAAATAATACGATAAATTATCTAATAAAAATTACTAATTCCACACAGTTCATTTTGTACATAAATTCATTGTGTATTTATTTACAATTCTACTTAGGAAAAACTAATATTCAATAAATGTTAATATTACTGTGTAGAAATTATTAGGGATAATCTAATATATTTTACTACACCAAAAAGTTTGTTTTTTCAGTGTAAGTACAATTGTGCTATAAATATAATATCTGAATTTCAAGTATATTTTGAATGCATTTAAGAGTACTTCTTTTTCACCTGGGTCTGCTCTTCTACTCCGGCTACACCTCCTCTATTAAAAAAAAAGGCGCTTATGCACGCGTGCGCTGATGCAACCTGTAAATTTGCTGCTGCTGCACAGTAAAAAAGCTCTTATATGAGAATAGTTGGTGGCTCTTAAAAGAGCCTTTGTGGGTCTGGAGGTTATCGTGGGAGAATATTTGTAACTGTTAAACTCGACCGCCAGTGCACTGTACAAACTGGATTCCAACACTATATTCCCATCTACATTTATGTGCACTCCATGATGGTCCAATTGCTGGAGATCAATTCCACGATGCCAAATGCATCACATGCCCAGTTCCATCATGTACCCGGACATCGCGCCGTTTAGCCAGCGCCGTGTTCTTTCTATTCCATATCCGCTAGTAGAGGTCTGGTGCCCCCAGTCCCGGTGAGGAAGGATGTCTGAGAACATGATTTTGTGTTGGGAATAACATGTGGGCTTCTCTGATGTCTGACTTCATCCGGCATATCAGATCCACTCTGTTAGTACCAGGACGTCCGATTCTGTTCCCGCCGAGGTGAATAATCATCACATCTGGGTCAGAGTCAGTGGCGGCTTGTTTCTCATGGAGAAGTGGCAACAGGTGCTCCCATCTTCTCCCTCCTTCTCCATCCCAGTTGATGTCACAGTCCAGGCCCAGATTTTCATCTAGTCTGTGTGCTGACAAATATGATCGCAGTCTCACAATGATTGAGCTTCCGATGATCCAGACTCGTGGTCTTCTGCCGTGACTCATGGTGCTAATCTTACAGTCCCTTACAGTACAAACTGCGTGTATTTATAGCATGTCTTGTCTGGACCAGCTGAAATCTTTTTAAGAGTGCAGAAAGAGAGGGGAAAACAGACTCATTGTCATTGTCTTTTAGGCACTTTAGCATTTCCTGGACATAACTTTTGGTGAAGGAGTAGGATGCATGAAACACTAAATACTGTGAAGACCTTCTCTTCCTCAATCCCGTAGAACTTTCTGTTCTGACAAGTTCAGCATCACCAGGTTCTACACCTTTTGACCATTTGGATGCTACTGTTTGATTGTATAAGCATTTGAGGATAATGCCAGTTGAACTATTATCCTTTTCTTTGAATTGTCTGAGCATCTCTTGAGTAATGGTATCCAAAAAGGTTTAGTACACCCTTGTTCAATAGAACTCCTCCAAATTCTCAGGGTGATGGTCTTCTCCTGTTGACTTGAAACTGTACTTATGCCTTGCAGGTATTTTTCTGGGTGTTCACTCACCCGGTATTTTGTCAGGAAACTCAATTCCAGCAGCCTCAGCCCGCACCTTTGCTTTTTTCAAAACAACCTTGAATTCACTTCCTGTCCTCAGTTCTTGAAGCCTTTTTAGCAAGGATGCTGAAGATCTTGGCATCCGGCATGTCAGCAATAACCTGGTCAATAGTTTTCAATGGATGGTGCGGTCTGAGAAGTGCTTTGTTGAGGTGCACTGGATCTATACATATCCTAACAGAGCCATCTTTCTTTTTCCAGCAACCATGTCTGACACCCACTCCGTGGCATCTCGAGTTCAGCCATGACTTTTTCCTTCATTGCAATGGGCACTTTCTTGGGTGCACATACAGTCGGCGCTACTGACTCATCTAATCGCATGTTATAAACAACAGGCGGTTTGCCGAGTGCTGTGGTGTCAAACAAGTCACTAAATTCTCGTACCTCTGGTTCTTGGCCCTGCATGGCATGAACATGTGGACCCAGCTGTACCAGGCCCATCGCCAAGCTGTCCTGCAGTCCAGGCAGTGGCCTCACATTGAGATCTACAAAATGGAATTAGAGCTGGCCTTGTTCACAGTGTAGTGTTGTGGTGCCCACAGTGTTGATTGTTTGTCCACCGTATGCTATGAGATTCACTATTTCCTTAGTGTTAATGTGAGCTAAGGGTACAATGAGGTGTAGCTGTTGGGTGGAAATAACATTGCATTTGGCACCTGTGTCCACCTTCAGTTTTAACTGACCCGATCCATGCTTCAGATGTAATGCTGTAAATATTTCGCCACGTTGGGAAACATCATCCACCATCTCACAATAGAACGTGTCCTCAGGAGCATTTATTGTTGTGTCAAGTTTATTAACTCTGTTTGAATTAT
>MU575766.1:737572-772230 GCA_024362625.1 Silurus asotus | reverse complement strand
CCTACCCCTACCCCTAACCCCTAACCCTAAACCCTAACCCTAAACCCTAACCCAAACCCAAACCCTAACCCTAAACCCTGACCCTGACCCTAACCCTACCCCTACCCCTAACCCAAACCCTAACCCTGACCCTCACCCTAACCCTCTAACCCTAACCCTAAACCCTAACCCTGACCCTAACCCTAACCCAGACCCAGACCCTGACCCAGACCCTGACCCTAACCCTAACCCTTACCCTGACCCTGACCCTAACCCTACCCCCTACCCCTGACCCTGACCCTAACCCTAACCCTAAAACCTAAACCCTAACCCTAACCCTAACCCCAAACCCTAACCCTAACCCAACCCAACCCTAACCCTATTCCTAACCCTAACCTTTAACCCTTAACCCCTAACCCCTAACCCTACCCAAACCCTAACCCAACCCTAACCCTAACCCTAACCCTAACCCAACACTAACCCTAACCCTAACCCAAACCCTAACCCCTACCCCCTACCCCTAACCTTAACCCCTAACCCTAACCCTAACCATAACCACTAACCCTAAGCCCTAACAATAACCCTTAACCCTAACCCTAACCCTAACCCCTAACCCTAACCCCAACCCCTAACTCCTAACCCTCTCCAAATCCCTAACCCTAACCCCAACACCTAACCCTAAACCCAACCCTAACCCTAATCCCCACTCGGATTATGGCATGGTGCCTGGAGCTGCGGCTATTTCCCCTAACCTAACCTTACCCTAACCCTAACCCTACCCCTAACCCTATTCCTGACCCTGAACCTAACCCTAACCCTTAACCCCAACCCTAATCCTAACCCTAACCCTAACCCTAACCCCCTAACCCCTTAACCCTCCCTAACCCTCTCCAAATCCCTAACCCTAACCCCAACACCTAACCCTAAACCCAACCCTAACCCTAATCCCCACTCGGATTATGGCATGGTGCCTGGAGCTGCGGCTATTTCCCCTAACCTAACCCACTAACCCCCTAACCCTATTCCTGACCCTGAACCTAACCCTAACCCTTAACCCCAACCCTAATCCTAACCCTAACCCTAAACCCTAACCCTAACCCCCTAACCCCTTAACCCTAACCCCTGACCCTAAACCTAACCCTACCCCTGACCCTGACCCTAACCCTCTAACCCTGACCCTAACCCTGACCATGACCCTGACCCTAAACCCTAACCCCTAACCCTAACCCCAACCACAACCCTAACCCTAACCCTGACACCCTAACCCTAACCCTACCCTAACCCTACCCTAACACCCTAATCCCTACCCCTGATCCCGACCCCGACCACGACCACGACCATAACCCTAACCCCTAACCCTAACCCACTCTAACCCTAACACTACCCCAACTCTACCCCAAACCCCAACCCCTAACCCTAACCCTGACCCTGACCCTAACCCCTAACCCCTAACCCTAACCCCCTAACCCCAGCCCTAACCATAACCCTAACCCTAACCCCAACCCTAACCTAAATCCTAACCCTATACCTAAATCCTAACCCTCAACCTAAATTTCCATCCCCAACCTTAACCCTTAAACCTCAACCCCTGAACCTAACCCTAACCCAACCCCAAACCTAACCAAAAACCAAAACCTAACCTAACCCTAACCCTAACCTTAACCCAAATCCAAACCTTACCAAAAACCTAACCCTAAACCCAAACCTAACCAAACCCTAACCCTTACCCTAACCCCAAACCCTAACCCCTAAACCCAAACCCTAAACACAAACCCAAACCCTAACCCTAAACCCAAACCCTAACCCTAAACCCTAGCCCTAGCCCTAACCCAACCCTAACCCCCTAACCCTAACCCCAAACCCTAATCCCTAACCCAAATCCTAACCCTAACCCTAATCCCAACCCCTGACCATAACCCCAAATCCCTAACCCTAACCCCAAAAAACTGAGAAAGGAAACTACTGGGCTAAGCGCTAAAGAGCAAAGACATAATCACTTGGAAGTCAGAGCATCGCGTGAAAAAAGATTAAAGCCAAAAGGGAAAAATGTAAAGCCAGTTTAAAAAATGGAAAGAGGAACTGAAAAAAATGAAAGAAAGAGAAGAAGAAAAAACTTAGAAAGGAAGCTAATGGGCTCAGCACTAAATAGCGAAGACCCAATCACTTGGAGAACGGAGCATCTCGTGAAGAGGGATTGAAGCCCACCCTAACCCAATGCAAAGCCAGTTTTGAAAATGAAAAAAGGAAAAGAAAATTTCTACCCCTAACCCTAACCCTGACCCTAACCCTAACCCCCTAACCCCAGCCCTAACCATAACCCTAACCCTAACCCCAATGCAAAGCCAGTTTTGAAAATGAAAAAAGGAAAAGAAAATGGTAAGCCTAAGCCTGATGAAGGTCTATATAAACCGAAACGTTGCAACAGACTTACCATTAAATGACGCCATGTGGATTTGTAAAAGGGCAAATAATCTGCTGTAAATGAAAAAAAGTCACTGGCTAAAATGAAAAAAGGAATACACCCTTCATTTAAAAGGACAAAAAGAGGCCTAACCTTTATTCCAGCATGGAAAATGAGTAGGCAATACAACAGGCGGCAAATGCGATATGATCTGCAACAATACCACCAAAGACTAAAATTGGCATCTTATTTTCAAAATGACACGGATCAAACTCCCGCATCTTTCACACCTAAATTAGACTGGCTCCCACCCATGGATAAACTGCCCACTGATCTTCTCACATTGTTCGATACAGACCTTAGATCCTTCAAGAGACACTGCAAACCATATTGGCAACAACTTAACCTCACTCCTGAGGAAATCAGTGATCTTGAAGAGATAAAAAATAACCAAAATATTATCATCAAACCCGCTGACAAGGGCAGTGCAACGGTCATTATGGACCGTAAGCAGTATCTGTGGGAAGGGTACAGACAATTACAGGATAAAATTTATTACAAAAAATTTGTCAAACCCATCTACTCGGACACTGTACCCCTGGTCGAGGAAATAGTCCAAGTCCTGTATACAAAAAAGTGCATAAATGCCAAACAGAAGTCCTATCTCTTGGGGGACACAGAGCCCAGGAGCAGGAGATTCTACATGCTCCCTAAAATACACAAAGATCCGGCCACATGGAGCAAACCCCACGAAATTCCTCCAGGAAGGCCTATAGTGTCGGATTGCGGAAGCGAAACGTACTATCCACCGAATTCCTGGACTTTTATTTAAATTCCCTTTCCACGAGCCACCCTAGCTATTTAAAAGACACATATGATTTTATTAAAAAAGTTAAAGGACTTGAAATTCCCCAAGAAGCTGTCACGTTCACTATGGACATTGACAGCCTTTACACAAATATCGACATCCAGGAAGGAATACAGGCCAAGAAAAATATTTTTCAAAAATACCCAGACAAATCCAGGCCTGATTAAGAACTCATCCAATTATTAGAAATAAACCTAAAAAGAATTCTTCCTTCAGATTAAGGGAACAGCGATGGGGAAGAAGTTTGCTCAGGCCTACGCCAACATATTTATGGCAGAATGGGAGACCTCGGCCCTACCCCGATGCCATAAACGGCCTCTTTATTATTTTAGATATCTTGATGAAATATGGGAAGTTTGGACACACACAGAGAGGAAGTTTGAAGAATTTATGACAATACTTAACAACCATAACCCATCCATAAAACTGAAATCCTCCATTAGTCAGCTCTCGTTGTTTTTTTTGGACACCACGACATATAAAGGCCCGGATTTCAGTTCCACACACAAATTGGACATCAAGGTATTTTTTAAGGAAACAGACACACACGCTCTACTGCACAAGGAGAGCTTTCACCCGAAACACACTTACTCTGGCCTGGTCAAATCGCAACTCCTGAGGTTTCGTCGCATATGTACCCGAGAATGGGACTTCATTAAAGCGACACGAATCCTCTTTAGAGCACTCAGGAACAGAGGTTATAAAAGGTCCTTTTTGAGGAGGATTTTTAAATCCTACCTCACAATAGGAACCCGAACAGAGGGCACCAGCGTGCCACTCGTCCTGACATATTCCTCTGTCTCTGTGAAGCTCATCAGGGAGATAAGGTCCAATTTTATGCAAATATTGGGACAAACACCAAGATTCAAGGACCACAAAGTCATTGCTGCTTCCAGGAAAAGCAAAAACCTGCAAGACTATTTGGTTAGAGCCAAACTTAATCCTCTCCAGCAGGGAAAACCTAAACATCAGGGACAATATCTGGAACAAAAACAACACATTCAAAACAAATTTACCAAGGAAGTCTTCACCACTCATCGCTCAAGCACAGTGCACAGCAAAAATTTTGTCTACCTCATTTCCTGTAAACGATGTGGAGCCCAATATGTTGGAGAGACGGGCAACACCATCTTGATCAGGATGACACAACACAAACACAACATTTTAAAAGAAAAACAAATGGATACTCACCTGGTCAAACACTTCCGGGAGCATGGATGGGAAGCTCTCAGGGTCATGGTCCTACAGGCAAACCCACAATGGTCTGTACCCCTGAGGAAAAGAGCAGAGAGAATTTGGATTCAGAAACTAAGTACTGTTTATCCCCAAAGCCTCAACGAGAGGTGAATAAAATATTCTTAGGGGGCATTGATGGCCTGTGCAAACAGGTTAGCACCTTCCTCTGACTCTAAACCTAACACTAACCCTAATTTCTAACCCTAACCCTGACCCTCTGACTCTAAACCTAACCCTAAACCTAATTTCTATCCCTAACCCTAAATCCTAACCCTAATCCTAAAACCTAACCCTAACCCTAATTTCTAACCCTAAATCCTAACCTTAATCCTAACCCCAATTCCTATCCCTAACCCAAAACCTAACCCTAATTCTAAAACCTAACCCTAACCCTAATTTCTATCCCTAACCCTAAATCCTAACCTTAACCCTAACCCTAAATTTCTATCCCTAAACATAACTCTAAAACCTAACCTTAACCCTAATTTCTAACCCTAACCCTAATTTCTAGCCCTAACGCTAAAACCTAACCTTAACCCTAATTTCTATCTCTAACCCTAATTTCTAGCCCTAAGCCTAACCCTAAATCCTAACCCTAACCGCTAACCTTAACTCCAACCCTAATCCTAACCCTAACCCTCTAACCCTAAACCCTAACCCTAACTCTAACCCCTAACCCTTAACTTTTAACCCTAACCCTATAATCCTGACACCCTAACCCTAACCATAACCCCAATACCAACACCCAACCCCAACCCTAACCCTAAAAAAAAAAAACTAACCCTAAATCCTACCTTATCCCTGGCGGGGAGCAGAGGAAATTCTGGTGTTCCGGTCAGTCCCCTAACCTAATCTAGCCAGTGCCACCCCCAACCGTTGAGTTACTTGGAATCTTAGAATCATCAATGGGATCTGCAAAAACAAAGAATATTTAATGAGGAAATCCACTTATAGTGGAATCTTGATAGTTTGACACAATGTAAGGGACAATTCAAACCATATTATTAACTGATACCTACCTGATAACACTTACCTGAACCCTTTCAGCATTCCAAAAATATTATTTGAAGGAGAAAAGAGAAAGAAGTAGGGTAATTAATTAAATAACTTTGGATGCAAGAAGGTTTTTTTTTTATAAGAATATTTTTAGAGAAAAGGGGAAAAATAGGGATTGAGAGAAAATTAAAATGAACACAGAAATATATTGCGGATTTTCCAAGGAGTGGAAAAATCCTCTCTCTATGTGCCTCTCTAAAAACTAGGGCAGGGGGCGGAGCTTGCTGTGTGTGTGTGTGTTAGAGAGAGAGAGAGAGAGCGCACCTGCAGGCAGCCTCTCTAATCGAGTCAGAGCTACAGGAGCATCATTGTGGATTTGGTGCTGTTTTTAGAGCTTTTTTGGAGAACATTTTTTTCAGAGTTGGTTAAAGGTGTGTAAAAGGCTTCTGTCTTTCTCCCCTTATGTAGCCATCTTAAAATGTTCTTCAAACAAAGTCTCTATATATTTACCATATTTTCCTCAATCCTTAAAATTAATTTTCTTAAAAAAGAAATTATAAGAAAACACTAAAATAAATTTCTAAATAATTTCATTATTATCTGGAAAATATTTTTTCCTTCTTTTTATTTTTTTACATTTTTTTGCCTCTCATTTAAAACATACTCAACATACTGAGATCATTCCATCACTTGGAAAAGGTCTCTACACATTCAAAGGAGGAACCTCCTACTTTCTTGAGGCTCTGTGTAGCTCTGTGCCTTAATAAAATCAGATACAGACGATGCCGGAGACAAAAGACCTCCTGGAGGGAAATGCCAAAAATTGGACGTACACTACATGGCTGATCCTGCAGGATCACTACATTTAATTTATAGAAAAAGAGAGTGAGACACTGCAGGAGGCATTGATTAGGCACTGGGCACAGCTCTAAAAGTCACAGCAAAGTGGTATAAAAAAGATACCCTAAAAAAACGTATGCTTAAAAAAGTCGAGGCACTCCTATTATCTTTGGGTGAAATTGAGGGTGGGGTGGGTAGTAATAATTATAATAATAACACGAAGGCTGAAAGAAGCGCTCTTGTGTTAACGGAGGAAGATTTTCCACCCCTACCATTGGCTGCAGAGCCGTCCCCACCGCCTGCTGTGACTAGAGAGAGAACGCCTCCCCCTTCTCTTTCCCCTTCCCCATAGCACTTCCACCGAGGTCCACCAAATTGAGACAGTGGATTACTGTAAAGGTGTCTACACCCAAAAATATGGCGATCACCCTGAACTTGCTCCTGTTCCATAAGAAAGGTCACGAGTACAGAGCTGCACGCCCCCTACTCCACGATATACAGGTCACTTCCACAGTGAGAAAGGCGTCCCTCAACAGTTGATGTGCATGCAATCCAGGAGAGTTCTTTCAGGTTAGGGTTAGGGTTATTTGATCAGCTTTGAGTGGAAAATTGAAGAAGCTCAAACTCTATCACTACTGGATTCTCCATGTCCATCTATGGGAATCCAGGTGAGTAGATGCCTCTTACCTGAATCCCCCCCAGGTCGCAAACCTATTAAACACCTGCGCATGTCCAGAAAATCTGGTCGATTGGAGTCTCCACAAAAAATACTGCATTCTGGGGGACTCCAACATGGGTAGAAGTAATCGATCCCACCTAGCTGATGTCCAGATTGACAGCTACCCAAAGGCCACATTCAGACATCCTGAGACCTTGACTAAAAAAGCACAGGTGCATGTGACTATAGAAAAGGTGATTTTATCTTTTGGGATAAATCACTGTAATCAAAAACTCAAATCCACGGCAATTAAGGAAATGCAGCAGGCTTTAAGGACGGCGAAGGAAAAATTTTCCAATGCCGTCATTAGCATCCCATTCATTAATTTTTCCAGGACTTTAAAAGGGGAAGGAACAACTGATCCTGGATAGCCTTAACAATCATGTCCAGAAGAACATGCCTCATTTACCATTATTGCCCAACACTAAGTTTAAGGTGACTAGGGATTAAATTCACTGGACGATGGAGTGTACTCGGGCCATGCTTCAACATTGGACAAATTTACAACTTCACGCCCCCTTTGTAATCCCGTTTTGGGTTTACAGGGCTACAGAATTTCAGTGCTCAGCCCAAACACTTCATACCCACAAAGGGGCAAATACGTTTATTAAGAGGGGCCTTACCTTCATCCAAACTCCTAAGAAAAATCTGGTAAACAGGGTGAGTTCTAATTTGAGTTGGGATAAGGAACAGGCCTCACAACAACTAAGCCGGAACAGATCCATTGTTATCAAGCCTGCCGATAAAGGCAGCGCTGTAGTAATAATGGATTGACGAGCTTATATAGAAGAGGCGGAACAACAATTGGACCAAGAGGAATATTATAAAAAACTCTCAGAACCGATTTTCCTCAATACGGTTCCTGTCATATGGGGCATCCTCCCCAAATTAAGGGAGGATGGTTATATAAATACAAAACAAGAAGCTTACCTGATGGGTCCTGATGATCCACATCCCAGGTATTTTTACCTCCTCCCTAAGATCCACAAGGAACCACATACGTGGAGTGTTTCTTTTGAGATGCCAATTTTCTTAAAACAATCAGTAACAAACACCCCAGTTATATCAGGTACACCAATGATTTCATAGAGAAAATAGAGAATCTATCTCTTCCTCCTGACTGTTTCCTATTCACCATCGAAATAGATGCCTATATACGAATATTGAGACACCAGCTGGAATGAAGGCAGTAAGAGAGTGGTTTACTAAGTTTCCCAATAAAAACTGACCTGAGGATGCTATTCTAAAACTTTTGGAAATTTGTTGTAAAAAATGTTTGGTCGGGCACAGAGGATCAATTCAAACAGTTTGCAGACCACCCGAATCATTTTCACAGCTCAAAAAAATCAAATATACATTGGACAAAGCAAGCGTCAATTTTCTTGACAATGTAAACTACTAGGAAAAAAGGTTTTTGGAGAGGGGCAGGCTAGATGTCAAAGTTTATTTCAAAGTTTATTTCGAGGACAACCACTAACCTTGACCCCAACCCAAACCGGCCCGTGCCTCATGCCTGTAAAAAACTTAGAGTAATGCAAAATTCTGATTACCAAATTATAAAAATATGCACTTTCTTAATACCCTGAAAAACAGGTATTTTCTATTGGCTGAAAACTATTTCTTTTTAAAATTTGAGCATGGAAATAGTTCTCATTGGCTCATTTAAATCGGACCCCACCCTCTTTACACTATATAAGAGACTGCTGCAAAGACTAAATCTTCCGCCCTGCTTCCAGCTCGATTAGAGACACATTCAAGCCTTAACCTGATCCTGAATATCTTTTATTTTTCAAAGAAAGATTTTTTTTTTAATAATCCAAACAAGGCTGCCTGAAGAATGTTTTTTCACCTTTCAAAAAAAAAAAAAAAAGAAATGTCATTTGAAAATATCTTTATTTTATTTTGTTATCCTCATTGAAACTCAAGCAACTGCTTGCTTTTTTTTTCAAATTCTTAGAGAGAATTATATAAAAAAAACAACAACAAAACAAAGATCCTTAATTTCAGTCCTTTATTTAATTACATTTCACAACAAAACACAAAAAACACCCCAAAAAATTTTTGTTTAAGAAGCAAAAGAAAAGAAAACCTTTGTAAATAATAAAAAAAAAATGGTTCTGCCAGACGGAGATGGTTGGATGGTTGTCACCCGTGGATGCAGGCGTGCCATTCAAAGCATTGTCCCACTTATGCACCGTCCTCACCACCGTACGGGACACCATCCACAGGGAGAGAGGTCATTTTCTAAAGCAGACGTGGTTAAATATGGCAATAACCAGAACCAACGTCATGCACAGGGACAGGGAGCTCTCTCCTATGCAGACGCAGTGAAATTTGCAGGCCACACGAGGGCACCAAATACTTACAGTACTGCATCACATCAGCGGTCTTTCAGACCACAATTTTTTGAACCTCAGGTCTGTTGGGGACCTGTCACAATGATCCTACAAAAAACAAATCGAACATGGGCAACCCGTCCACATCTGCAAAAAAAAAAACACAGCAGAGACAAAATATTATACTAAAGCAATCAGATGATCCGGATTTTGTCATAAAAACCCGCACCATGTTCAAAATAGTTAAACTGGTACACCACAAAAACAATGTGAGCCATGAACAACCTCCTGCATTGACCAAGATGGAGAAAAATCTATCTGAGGTCATCAAACCGGCTCTGCCAAATCCCACAACACAAGCCCTTATAGAAGGCAATGCTAAAAACTGGGCCTACACCACCATGTTGATCCTCAAAAACCATTATGAGGACACATTGGTGGAAGAAATGGCCAAGCTGCAGCACTATCCTTACCGAGGCTGGGAAGAATGTTTCAACACTGCTGTGTTGTGGGCAAAACGTAGAATTGGTAAAAGACTGAGATACAAAACAATGCAGGAGGCTCACACACTGGTAGGGGACAAATGGAAGAACCCTACACCCACTGCTGATGTGGAGGAAGCAAAAGAGGAAGCAGAGATGCAAAGTGCCATCGCGGTGCAGGCCTCGGTGCATGCCGAGGCCGAGGCAGAGGCACACTGCCTACCGGATTTATCCACCAAACCAGTAACAAAACCTTCCAGAACCAAGATCTCCAAACAGAAAGCTATCTGGGGGCCACGTTCAGACACATGTAGGGCGTGATTAATAAAATTCCGATCTCCAATGATGTGGAGCATCTCATTTTAGCGCTGGGCATCAACAATCAAACTCTAAAAATGCTAAAGACACTGCCATTAAACAAATGCAGGCGGCTTTAAAAGCGGCGAAAGGAAAATTTGGGTGTCGTAACTTAACTTTTCAGGAACGGTCCCACCAAAGGAGCAAACGCAACTAAACATCTTGAGTAGTTACATCACTGCCAACATAAATCATATTCCGACCCAGATCAGAGTTCCACACTGAAAGTGACAATATTCACTGGACAGTGGATACAGCCGGAAAAATGCTGGAACATTGTCTTCAACATTTAAATCTAATCTCCCCAAAAGCCTACATGCACAGGAGGGGAACAAAAATGTGGTTGTTTCAGACAAAAAAGTCACTCGCCCACAATACGTACTTAATAGAGGCCTAACCTTTATTTCATCATGGAATATAAACAGACAATGTAACAGAAGGCAAATGCGATTCGATCTGCAATGATACCACAAGAGACTAAAATTGGCATCTTATTTCCAAAATGACACGGATCAAACTCCCCCACCTTTCACACCTAAATCAGACTGGATCCCACCCATGGATAAACTGCCCACTGAACTTCTCACACTGTTTGAAACAGACCTTAGATCCTTCAAGAGACACTGCAAACCATATTGGAAACAACTTAACCTCACTCCTGAGGAAATCAGTGCTCCGAATTAAAAAAAAAATAATTAAAAGATAACCAAAACATTGTCATCAAGCCGGCTGACAAGGGCAGTGCAACGGTCATTATGGACCGTGAGCAGTATCTGTGGGAAGGGTACAGACAATTGCATGATAGAACTTATTACCAAAAATTAGATAAACCCATTTATCCGGACACTGTACCGCTAGTCAAAAAAATAGTTTACATCCTGTATACAAAAAAATACATAAATGCCAAACAGAAGTCCTATCTCTTGGGAGACACAGAGCCCAGGAGCAGGAGATTTTACATGCTCCCTAAGATCACTATGGACATTGACAGCCTTTACACCAATATCGACATCCAGGAAGGAATACAGGCTGTAAAAAGTATTTTGCAAAAATACCCGGACAAATCCAGGCCTGATAAAGAACTCATCCAATTATTAGAGATAAATCTAAAGAGGAACGACTTTGAGTTCAATGGGGAATTCTTCTTCAGATTAAGGGAACAGCGATGGGGAAGAAGTTTGCTCCGGCCTACGCCAACATATTTATGGCAGATTGGGAGACCTCGGCCCTATCCCGATGCCATAAACGGCCTCTTTATTATTTTAGATATCTTGATGATATATGGGGAGTTTGGACACACACAGAGAGGGAGTTTGATGAGTTTTTAACAATACTTAACCATAACCCATCTATAAAACTGAAATCCTCAATTAGTCAGCTCTCGGTGGATTTTTTGGACACCACAACATATAAAGGCCCGGATTTCAATTCCACACACAAATTGGACATCAAGGTATTTTTTAAGGAAACAGACACACACGGTCTACTGCACAAGGAGAGCTTTCACCCTAAACACACTTACTCTGGCCTGGTGAAATCACAACTCCTGAGGTTTCGTCGCATATGTACCCGGGAACGGGACTTCATGGAAGCGACACGAATCCTCTTTAAAGCACTCAGAAACAGAGGTTATAAATGGTCCTTTTTGAGGAGGATTTTTACATTTTACCTAACTAGAGGAACCCGGGCAGAAGGCACCAGCATGCCACTCGTCCTGACATATTCCTCTGTCTCTGTGAAGCTTATCAGGGAGGTAAGATACCCTAACCCAACTTTATCCACATATTGGGACAAACACCAAGATTCAGAGACCACAAAGTCATTGCAGCTTTCAGGAAAAGCAAAAACCTGCAAGACTATCTGGTCAGAGCCAAACTTAATCCTCTCCAGCAGGGAAAACCTAAACATCAGGGACAATATCTGGAACAAAAACAACACATTCAAAACAGATTCACAAAGGAAGTTTTCACCACTCATTGCTCAAGTACAGTACACAGCAAAAATTGTGTCTACCTTATTTCCTGTAAACAATGTGGAGCCCAATATGTTGGAGAGACGGGCAACACCATCCTGATCAGGATGACACAACACAAACACAACATAAAATAAAAACTAATGGATACTTACCTGGTCAAACACTTCCGGGAGCATGGGATAGGAAGCTCTCAGGGTCATGGTCCTACAGGCAAACCCACAATGGTCTGTACCCCTGAGGAAAAGAGCAGAGAGAATTTGGATTCAGAAACTAAGCACTGTTTATCCCCAAGGCCTCAACGAGAGGTGAATACAGTCTTATTAGGGGGCATTGATGGCCTGTGAAAACAGGTTAGCACTTACCTCTGACTCTAAACCTAACCTGTGACCAAAAACCTAACCCTAAAACCTACCCCCAACCCTAACCCACAAACCTAAACCCTAACCTTAACCCCAAACCTAAACTTAACCCTAATCCCTAACCCTCAAGGAGTGCTCTCGCTTGCTTTTATTTCCTTTTAGATTTTTCCAGCAAAAATCTGTAAGGGGACAAACACCCACAAAGCGCTTTCTGAACAAACAGTAGCTAGCCCCAGCTTCACAGCATGTGCTTTTATAGCTTCCTGGTTATTACCTTACCCCGCCGGTAATGCAGTGCTTTCCATTGGACAGATTACACACATGATTTAGAGCGTGGACAACATGGAAGCGTTCCTAAAACATTGTTGATGCAGCTCAAGTTCCTGAAAGGGAAACCATGTTACAACAGTGAAAACAAAAACATCTATTACTTCTTAGCTGCATTAAACTCCTAGATTCAGTACAAAACTAACACTACAAACCTGATCGACTGCATTTGCATTGATAGGGACATTGTGGGTTTTTCCTTTTTCTAAAAAATCAATCACAGTAAAATAAGTCAAAGGGAATATAAAACCGGATGACAAATAATTTTTTGTTCATGTGAAACCCATCCTGTCAACTCGGCCATAACGTAGAAAGACAGAGGAGCATTGAATAAGACTGGAAATTGGTAAAGGTGAACTGTGCTGCTGTTATAAATATTTTCTCCATTTCAAAAATGATAAAAGAAGACTAAATAAAAATATTATTTGCTCAGTAAGGTTAAAATACTGCAGGACTTCTACAGACACTCGTATGTTTAGTTTTTCATTAGCCAGAGGAAGTGGAGCGACACAGAGATAGAACATTGTATAAATGTACACAGAAAAGTGCTTCCTCCTGCAGAGAGCCTCTGTGCTGTGTCACACATTTACACTGTACAGGTTCCCTAATGATGAAACCTTTACATCCAAACACGTTTACTTTTTCATTAAGCATCATACTGGAAAATACCATGCTATATTGGGTTCATAAGGCTTTAGGCTCATTGTTAGAAAGGATTCTTATTTAGTTGTAATTCCATGCTTCACCACTAGAGGCAGATATACAGTTTACCAAGCAACGACGAGCTATCTGTGACATCACAGCACACCGTCCTCCACCAAGAGTATAAAAGACCAGAACACGGAGCTGCTGCATGCATTCTGCATCACGCAACCTACTGAACAGCAGCTAGCAGAAGACAGCAAGAGTCACCTCATATGCAATCAATTCTATACCCAGTAAAGTAAAGAGTTCTGAATCCTGTATCGTGTTTTTACTGACACGCTGGGGCGAGTACAATCCACTGATCAGCGCATACCAGTTAGTGAGAATCTTTATATGGTCCTTCGAGTAAGATAAGAAAACCCCTCCAACATTGGTCCTTCGAGCTAGACAGGAAAACTTCTTAACACTCATAAGGGTATTATTATTCTAGTTTTAGTGTAATGTGCGGTTTTGTTTTTGCAACTACATGGAAAAAATATTTTTTATTTTAAATGTAATTTCAAACTTATTGACTTTTTAACATGTAGAAAAATTAAACACAGCATAAAACTGTTCTACCCATGAAAGAACCTTGTGTAGGGCAGCAGCTTGATGCAATTGGTTACTTATTTTTCTTTCTCTGTGGAAGATTGTACAGTAAAACATCAGATATATTGACAGTCACATACAGTCCACAAGACCACACGTTTGTTTAATAGTTTATTTGTAATTTTGTTACAAAAATGTTTCTATTGCAGGTTTATTATAGAATTCTCTAATTAAAAGTTTAAGACTTAATACATTGCAGTATGATTAAATATAATGTACTACTGTATAAAAGATCCCTAATGTACACTGAGATTTTCTGATAAGGCCATTAAACAAATAAATGTGAGATTATTACTTCACATCCAGTATAGACACATGATACATGTAAACGTAAGTCTCCTTAAGAAAAAAAAAAGAAGAAAAGAAAAAAAAGAACCTTTATGTTTACTTTACCCTTAAGTCTTAATAGATTTTCTTTAAGCTCCTGATGCAACTTAATTGGATAAAAAACAAATAAAAGTGTGTAAGATTTCCTGCTTTGCACAAGTGTTATTCCAGCCTTTCATCGTTTTGATGCCAAAAAGTGTTCATAAAATGATATTATTATTAATGTAGAATCTTTGTGGAAGATTTCTATTTTTATTTTAAGTAAAAGTTTTAGCAGCTGTAATGTTTTAACAATTACCAAAAGTTCAGAAATTCAGGAACAGCCATGCAGCCCTGCAACCCTACTGCCCTACAGCCATGCAGCCCTGCAACCCTACTGCCCTACAGCCATGCAGCCCTGCAACCCTTCTGCCCTGCAATCGTACTGCAGTACAGCCCTGAAACCTACTACCCCTCTGCCCTACTCTTTATGACCTACTTACATCAGTCATTTTCTGTACTTTATGTTTTTACTCTATTCTCAGAGTTTACAGACTGAGGTTGATCCCTAACGAAGATGGATTTATTAATAGATACATTTAAGCAGTGTAAGAAATTTCCTTCTGCATTGTTCATTTAATTTATTTCTTAAAATTTAAGACTGAACATAAGAATGTTTTCTCATATTAACCACAACTATTCTAAGCATAAAGTGTTCACTGGAGACTAATAAATAAATTAATATTATAACAATTATAAACATTATAATCATAACTCCAAACCTCATAAAAACAATTAGTGATTCTTTAGACAGCTGATGAGGGGTTTCAATCCCACAGAAGTGAAGAAAGTGATCTCTGTCTCTGTCTGCAAATCCAACGATCAGTTCACCTCCCTGACTCATAGGACTGTCACATGGTAATTGGGATGAAATGTGATTGGTTACTTGTTAAGTTAATTAATGTAATTTATAAATAACAAAATTCTCCAAAGACCAACAAAAGACTAATCTGTGGAATGTCATGACAAACACAGACACATACACATACACATACACACACACACACACACACACACACACACACACACACACACACACACACACACACACACACACACACACATTAGTAGCAGTTGCTCTGAGTGTGTGTGAGCGGTCTTGGGTGGAGGACAGGACTGTGTTTCAGGTTGTTTTCTTTTGCTTTCTCATCTCCAATGTTCAAGTTCTTCCCCTTCTCCTCCTTCATGAACAGATCCACCATCAGAATCTTCTCCTTGTGGATCTGAACGCTGATATCTTTAGGGATGTCCGGGATGATCCAGTCCACAATGTCGCTCATAAGCATCACCACATTCTGCACATGTGAGTGTGAGAGGAAGAAAAAGAGAAGCTTTGACAACATCAACAGATTTATAACACTTTCAAAAGGAAATTGCTGATCCAAACACCCAAATATTTATAAATGAAAATCATGGACATTGTCAGGGGTTCCTAAACGTTTGCATACAACTGTACCTTTCAAAAAATAGATTTTCTAAAAGTAAATACAATTAAAATGCAGTTTTTTATCAGCATTATACAACATTTAGGAGTTTATACACATTACTGTTTTATCATAAAATAAAATAATGTTTCAGATCATCAAACTAATTTAAATATTAGTAAAAAAGAACACAAGTAAACACAACATGCAGTTTTTAAATTATGTTTTTTATTATTGAGGGAAAATAAAATCCAAAACTACATGGCCCCGTGTGAAAAAGTGTTTGCCCCCCTAGTTAAAACTGTGGTTTATCACATCTGAGCCACACCCAGGCCTGATTAATGCCACACCTGTTCACCATAAAAAAATCTCTTATATAGAACCTGCCTGACAAAGTGAAGTAGACCAAAAGATCCTCAAAAGCCAGACATCATGCTGAGATCCAAATAAATTCAGAAACAAATGAGAAAGAAAGTTATTGAGATCTATCAGTCTGGAAAAGGTTCTTAAGTTGTTTCTAACGCATTGGGACTCCAGAGAACCACAGTGAGAGCCATTCTTCACAAATAGCAAAAACATGGAACAGTGGGGAACCTTCCCAGAAGTGGACCAAAATGACCCCAAGAGCACAGTGACGACTCATCCAAGAGCTCACAAAAGACCTGCAACTACATCCAAAGATCTGCAGCCTCACCTGCCTCAGTTATGGTCAGTGCTCATGACTCCACCATGAGAAAGAGACTCAGCAAAAATAGTCTGCATGGCAGAGCTCCAAGACCAAAACCACTGCTGAGCAAAAAAAACATAAAGGCTCATCTTCATTTTGCCAGAAAACATCTTGATGATCCTCCAGACGTTTGGAAAAATACTAACTGACGAGACACTGACTGTGTCCTATTACATCTGGCGTAAAAGTAACACCGCATTTCAGAAAAAGAACATCATCCCAACAGTAAAATATGGTGGTGGTAGTGTGATAATCTGGGGATATTCTGCTGCTTCGGGGTTAGGGTTAGGGTTAGCCCTAACCCTAACCCTGGAAAACTTGCTGTGATAAATGGAACCATGACTTCTGCTGTTTACCAATAAATCCTAAAGGAGAATGTCCAGCTATCTGTTTGTGTCCTCAAGCTGAAGCGAACTTGGGTTCTGATCCAAAACACACCAGCAGGTCAACCTCTAAATGGCTAAAGAAAAACAAAATGAAGACTTTGGGGCCCAACCCGTTATTAGGTTTAGGGGCCCAACACTTTTTCACACCACTGTAAGTGTTTATGGTCCCTGACACATACAACACACAAACATACAGACAAAGTAACACCAAAAACACACACACACACACACACACACACACACACACACACATACACACACACACACAGACCTGAAAGACGATTACAAAGGCAAGTCTGGCAGCTAAAACGGCCCAAAACTCTTTAGACACTTGGTATGGAGTCGATGACCATGGCGGTTCTCTGTAGTCTTTATACCTACACACACACAGAGAGAGAGAGAGAGAGAGAGAGAGAGAGAGAGAGAGAGAGAGAGAGAGAGAAAGAAAAAGAGAGAAAGTGAGAGGAGGCAAGTGTAAGTTAAAGTAAGGAAGAGGAAGTGAATGTAAGTGAAAATAAGTGAGAGAAAGCAAAAGGAGGCGAGTAGGTAAAAGTAGGTGAGAGTACTTATGATTAAAAATGATCAATTTTAAGTTTACCTGCAGATTTCCACCTGAAAATCAGCGTAGAGCAAGTCAACAGGCCCTGTGCCATTCTGGAAGTGACTGACGTTGAAGTGTGAGAGCGTGTGATTAACAAAACCATGCATGGAGCCATCAGTGCTGTACATGTACTGGTACACCAGCCGGGGGATGAAGTCTGATGTGAAGGAGATGACGAAGGCCTGACAGATATTTTAAAAACACATGAATCATCATTAATACACCGCAATTGTATCACATTAAATATAATGACATTTTTCTTCTTCACATCTCTAACCCTTTGCTTGATTTTGACCTCTGATCAGTATGTATCAGCGGTACGTATCATGCAGAACGTGTTTTGTTTCTGTCACGACTTAAATATGACAATTATTGCTGTATTTAATGATTCAAATTAGTTTGGATCCAAGTCTTTTACTGTAAATGTTTTAATGTACAAAATAAACATGATTAGATAAATATATATATACCCTAAATAAAACATTTACTGTGAATACAAAAATACTGAAATAAAAATATAAAGAAAAGCACAAAAATAATCCTGATTTTTATTTTATTGTACTTGTGTTAGTTTTTACTCTCAGTGATTTTCTAAGTGAAGTTTATTTTTAGAAATAAATACGTCATATTCAGAAAATAACTGCATTGTATAACAAGTAGAACAAAAACCTGTCAAAAAAATTATCTCCTAAAAGTCCTATAAAGCAGTGTTTCGAAAGATGTGCTTGGATTAAAGTTGAGTAGCGTGATACTCAAACAGAAATAAAAATAAATGCCAGAGTTTTAACTCAGTAGGAAACGTATAAATAAAAGAGAACATTTCTGCAGATTAAATAATCGAAATTCCAGGTTCAGCATGTCATGAATGTTAACACAGGAACAAAAGAGAAGACTGGAACTTCCAGGATGATAAAATACACTACAGTATAGTAAATAAAATGTTCCAGACACAAGGTTCAATTGTTACTGACCAAGTTTGGTGTTTTATTTTAAAATGGGTCATGAGAGGAAAGGATTTGCTTATCTATAAAAACTAACAAAATTATGAATGAAGGAAAATGTGAGCAAAAAAACAACAATATTATTTACATAGAATACAAATATTATCTGATTCTGTAATCCGTATGAAAGTTAGAAATGGTACAGTTTCTCCGGTATCACCTAATTAACTGTCCGTGTGGAAACATAGCAACGGTTCCGTTGAGTGTTCTGATAATTTACATAATTTAAAACACCATTATTACTTTAAAACATTTACAATTATATTTTGTCTTCATGCTCTATGTTGAGTCCGGCTTCATGAATAATAAACATGCTTTTGCATAAAGCATCAATATTTGTCCATGCCCATGTTGATTAAAGTATAAAAAATTGGAAAGTATTAATTTAAAGTACATTTAGAACAGCACCTTTAAATATTTGAATTGATTAAAAGCCCCAATATTAATATGATGTGAGGTCCAGTTACCAATGTGACACTAAAACAGGTAGTAATAATGGCTACTTTTTTACTTAAATACATGTCAGAGCCCAAATTCTTTACTTTAACTTGAGTAAAAAAAATAGTCAGTACTTTTTTAAACATGAATATCTGCACTTCTTGTCCTACCTACATTTGATTGTTAATAGTTCTTGATAAAAGTGGGCTACATACACAATTTAAATATCTTTAAAAAGAGGACACTTTGAGCTTTACTGTCCATTATTCAAAGTTGATATTGTTTAAAAATATAATACGGTATAGAAAGTTAAAGGTGATAAAGTAGCATGGGTTAGGGTTAGGGTTTTCTTTATATATAAATACATGAAATCAGTCCTGGAGCAATCCACATGTCTCATGAGTTTATATTTTACATTTAATAAAGATATCATAAAAAATGAGATTCCTACAAACATTTATCTGAGACTATGTCTGGTTCGCCCCTCCCTGCCCCACCCAGCCCAAATTTTTGGACTCACAGCTGAAAATGCCTTACCTAAATTTTAATGTTAACAGTTCCTGATTACATTTCCATTTCCATTTGTGTCATTCAACAGACGCCCTTATCCAGAGCGACATACAAAAGTGTTTAAAATGTGCTATATACACAATTTAGATATCTTTGGAAAAAAGACACTTTGATCTTTACTGTCAATCATTCAAAGTTGATATTGTTTAAAAAGATAATAAGTTATAGAAAGTTATAAATGATGCAGTACCATGAATATACATTTCCTGAATTTAAATTGTTTATTTCTTTATATATAAATACATAAAATCAGTCCTGGAGCAATCCAGAAAAGTACTGGGTTAAAAGTCACGTCTCATTAGTTTATATTTGAAATTGAATGAAGATAATATGAGAAATGAGATTCCTACAGACATTTATCTGAGACTATGTCTGCATATAAACGAATGGCTGACCATAGAAGGATATTGTTATACATGTTTGGCTATTGGTATTGATTTAACATTCACATTCATCATTTATCAGACACCCTTTCCAGAGCACTAGGTAGCCAGACAAGCTATTGATTTACAGTCATGTCCATTCATATTGATGTCCGGCAATTTCAATCCCAATATATATCCAATCCCAAATATAAACACACACACACACACACACACACACACACACACACACACACACACACACACACACACACACACTTACTTTTCAAGCATTTCTCTTATAAAAACAAACGGGCAACAAAACATAGAGCATTGTATAAAACTGCAAACGGAGATATATTGTAACTTACAGATGTAAAATAGGCTCAGGTTTTCCATCCCCATGCAGATCTACAAGTCTCTCTTGTTACTCCACCCCCAAAAATATTTTCCTCATCATAAATCTCAGATAAAACAACTTATTTGACTATCCATTTTTTCTTTGTTTTCTTCTTTTTTTGTGAACAAAGTCCAGTTAGCAGGAGCTGGAAACTGTTTGTGCAGAACCGAGAGCTGCATCCACTTCCTAGTGCATCACTATGCACGTGGGAAAAAAAATCCTCCCATATATCGTTAAAATCCTGCACTTATTGGCTACATTTTCCATCAATCATTTTGTTTTCATAATGCTACTGGCTGAAAATAAAAGGTTTGAATGATAGGTGATGCAGAGCAGAACGTCACGACACCTGCCTATAGAGTGAAGATACTCAGACCTGAGATTCTGCCTCTTTTACTGTTTTTTTTGTTGTTGTTTTTTTTGTGTGGTCTCATTTATAACACTTTATTTTACCAGCCATATTAGTTTTTTTTTTTTCAACCAAGATGTTGTTTTTATGCGAAAGATATTCCGAAACATATACAAACAATACACCATCCGAAGTTCTGTGACATAAACAAAAGTATAAACATCACATTTCAACACTATTGTTTGTTTGGAGCAGAAATGCTTTATAGCATGTTGTTCAGTGGAGCCTCATCTTTCCTAATAAAGCGGGATTAGCAGCGGTGAGTGTGTTTGTGACTCGTTATTACAATAATAATGTAAGTAGTGTATTTTTGATGCATGTTGTTGTTGTGTACTGCTCAAACACATTCAGCAAATATATTCATTATACGTTTTCCATTGAAAAACTGTGATCTGAAATCACTGCTTGAGGCTTAGAGCTTTAAAATGATGTATAGTAAATCATGTTTACTTTTCTTTCTTTTTATTTAATCTATTTCTAACCTGAGAACACTGAGATATCGGTCATGCAGGCATGCCGCTAAAGGCTAAAGGTTGTGTGTACTTTTGCCACCTCTGCCTCAGGTGCAGTCAGTGTTCACATTCAATTGAATAGGCTTGAGGTCAGATTATTATTATTTTTTTTATTATTATTTTTTTTGTATTAAAAACTTTTTTTATTAAATTAAATATAAACTAAAGAATGCTTACATTGACAATAACTGCAACTTTTGCCACACCTCTGAGAATGTTGTACCAGATACCTGAAATCAAAAAGCAGTACAAATATATTAATGCTGTTTTAGGACACAAATCTACTACTGCTAAATTCCTGTATCTTGTGTATTTCTGATACACCACTGTAATGAAATTTGTAAATATAAAAAAAATGCTACTAAACTGCAATGTTTTGAAGAATTCTGTATTTTATCCTGCTGAAAATGACATTAGCAAATATTAAATTAAATTCAAGATGAAGCAGTCACATGGTAAGCGATACACACCAATGTCTTTTGCTCGTGCTGCCACTGGCCTCCGGAGCTCTGCTACAAACTTTTTGGCATCGAGGCGAATTTCAATGATGTTATTGAGCAGAGCAAAAAGTGGTGCCAATGGAAACGATGCCACAAACAGTGTCACAAAACCAAACTGGATAACTGCACACAACAAGAATAAACTTTACATACAATACACAAAGCATTACATACAATTACAAATTACAGGGTTTTTTTTTTTCAGTCTCTTTTGTGGGAATAAATTTTAAAAAACTGTGTGGGTTTTATATACAGGTGAAGTGCAGGAGCTTTCCAGCCAGGGCAAGTTCTGTAAGATAGTAAAAACCATTAAAAGCTAGTATTCCTGACTAAAGTTATATATAATCCTCATCTAGCTGAAACAAAAGAAAACATGTTTAATATAATAAAATACTGCATTTTTATAGTTACATAATTTTTACACCTACAATATTCTGTTTAAAAAAGTTTAAAAAAGTCACAAAATACCAACTATAATCCTATCAGATGAATTATAGATGTATTTTTACCAAGTCTTGTTGATTTGGCCAGTGGATATCTTTACCTTGATAACACACACACACACACACACACACACACACACACACACACACACACACACACACATACACACACACTTACTCATTTCCATGTACTCTGGTGTAAGGCCTGAAAATGGTTCAAGGAAAAAGTCAGTCTCATAGCGCTGCAGTGTTTTTTCTCGCTCCTCTTCCTGAAATGCACTGCGTTTTGACTTAATGTAGCGAATCAGCTTCTTCAGTTTGCTGTGTAAAACACACACACACACACACACACACACACACACACACACACACACACACATATATAAATATATAAATATATATATCCACACATATATACACACACATTCACACTGCATCACCCTGTTCAGGAATGGTTTGAGGAAAAAGACTTATTCTCTTCTACTAAGGCCTTTGTGTCACACACCTTCAGAGTTTCCAGTCCTCAGTATAAGCAACAGGAAACTACACAATTATAAGCAGCCTATTTTCATGTTATGGGTGTTATGGTGTGTGCATGTGTGTGTGTGTGTGTGTGTGTGTGTGTGTGTACTTACGGAATGCCGATCTCAAACAGGTTGTTCTGAATGAGTTGTTTTCCCAGCATGGTAATGCTGAGCTGGATGCAGAGCTCCATCAGACAACCACCATGTGCACACTGCACACACACACACACACCCACACACACACACAGACATTTACATTATTGTTTTTGTTGTGTCATTAGACTGTATGTGCGAGTGTGTAACATTTTCACCTCCTCCATTCGGTAGGATTGAAAGACATAAATGTAGCTGCCTGGACGACCAACAAGCCTGTAGGATGACCAGAAAATAAACATCTTTATTATATTTATTAATAATAATAATAATAATAATAATAATAATAATAATAATAATAATGCTAAGAGTGTGACACTCGCCTCCCTCTGAAGAAGGCGATGTAAATAATAGGAGTAAATGCATTAAAAAACTTTAGGATGAATGTTTTGAAGATCAGTCGCTCTTCAAAGCTTTTGTCTGTTTTCGGCACTTCTGCAAATGTAAACATCAATATGATAAAGAGAAAAAAAGTTGGAAACATTGATCCCTTTAATTACACCAACATCAATAAAGCTTTAAATATCACCATAAATAAGACTTTAGCTGTCCATTTTGGTGATGTCTGCAAATACCAAAAAAAACCTTCTGCACTTCAATAAATCTATTCTAACCATCTCTCTCTATGCCTAGCATTCTGTTGGCTAACAGTCGGTCTATCAAAAACAACCAGGAAAAGCTTAAGTGCTGTTTATCCTAACAACATGATCTAGTTTTTGCTGTGACCGTTTTTTTATAGAAACTTGCTTCTGACTTGCTTCTGCTACAGAACCGAGTGAATCTAAACTGCTGGAACAATTGTGTTGTATAATTTAACTTTATTCAATTCAATTTGATTTGTATAGCGCCAGGAAACTCAATCACTCTTGCAGGTTTCTTTATAAAATTAGGAAATGTCCTGAAGCGATGTTGCTCAGCCCAGAGCCCCACTGGCAGCGTCACCCTGCCAATAATACCCTGCCATCACACAGCCTCTATATCTGGCTGTGGGAGTCACTGAGGGCGTCCCTCTGCTCCCAAACCTCACCAAGGATGTTACTTTAACCCCGAGCATCACTGAGGATGCCCCCCTCAGCCCCAAGATCTTGCCAAGGACTTTGCTCTGCTTTAAAGTCCAGCTGAGGACATCGCTCCATCCCACGATTTAGACAAGGACGTCACTCCAGTGATCATCACACCCCTCACTCACTTACTCATCACACCCCTTACTCACTTACTCATCACACCCTTAACTGACTCCCTCATCACACCCCTCACTCACTTACTCATCACACCCCTCACTCACTTACTCATTATACCCCTCACTCACTTACTCATCACACCCTTAACTGACTCCCTCATCACACTTCTCACTCACTTACTCATCACACCCCTCACTCACTCACTCATCACACCCCTTACTCACTTACTCATCACACCCCCTACTCACTCAATTATCACACCCCTCACTCACTTACTCATCACACCCCTCACTCACTTACTAATCACACCCCTCACTCACTTACTCATCACACCCTTAACTGACTCCCTCATCACACCCCTCACTCACTTACTCATCACACCCCTCACTCACTTACTAATCACACCCCTTACTCACTTACTCATCACACCCCTCACTCACTTACTCATCACACCCCTTACTCACATACTCATCACACCCCCTACTCACTCACTCATCACACCCCTCACTCACTTGCTCAGCACACCCCTTACTCAATTACTCATCACACCCTTAACTGACTCCCTCATCACACCCCTTACTCACTTACTCATCACACCCCCTACTCACTCACTCATCACACCCCTCACTCACTTACTCATCACACCCCTTACTCACTTACTCATCACACCCCTCACTCATCACACCCCTCATCACACCCCTCACTCACTTACTCATCACACCCCTCACTCACTCACTCATCACACCCCTCACTCACTTACTCATCACACCGCTTACTCACTTACTCATCACACCTCTTACTCACTTACTCATCACACCCCTCACTCACTCACTCACTCACTCATCACACCCCTTACTTACTCACTAATCACACCCCTTACTCACTCACTCAGCACACCCCTCACTCACTCACTAATCACACCCCTCACTCATCACACCCCTCATTGACTCACTCATCACACCCCTCACTCACTCACTCATTACACCCCTCACTCACTCATAAGACCCCTCACTCACCCATCAGACCCCTCACTCACTCATTACACCACTTACCCACCCACTCACTTATCACACCCTTAACTCATTACACCCCTCAATCACTCACTCATCACACCCCTCACTCACTTACTCCTTACACCCCTAAGGGACTCATCACACCCCTCACTCACTTACTCATCACACCCCTCACTACCTCACTCATCACACCCCTCACTCACTCACTCATCACACCCCTCACTCACTTACTCATCACACCCCTTACTCACTCATCACACCCCTTACTCACTCACTCATCACACCCCTCACTCACTCACTTATCACACCCCTCACTCACTAATCACACCCCTCACTCATCACACCCCTCATTGACTCACTCATCACACCCCTCACTCACTCATTTATTACACCCCTCACTCACTCATTAGCCCCCTCACTCATTAATTAGACCCCTTACTCACTCATTACACCACTCACCCACCCACTCACTTATCACACCCTAAACTCATTACACCCCTCAATCACTCACTCATCACACCCCTCACTCACTTACTCCTTACACCCCTCAGGCACTCATCACACCCCTCACTCACCCACTCACCCACTCACTCACTCACTCACCACACCCCTCACTCACTCATCCACTCACTCATCACACCCCTCAATCACTCACTCACTCACTCACTCATCAAACCCCTCACTCACTTACTCCTTACACCCCTCACACACTCATTACAGCCCTTACTTACTCACTCATCACACCCCTCATTCACCCACTTACTCATCACACACCTCACTCACTCACTTATGCTCTCATCACACCCCTCACTCACTTACTCCTTACACCCCTCACGCACTCAATACAGCCCTCACTCATTCACCCACTCATTCACGCTTCACACCCCTCACTCACCCACTCATTCACTCATCACACCCCTTACTTACTCACGCACTCATCACAACCCTCACTCACTTACTTATTACAGCCCTCACTCACTCACTCATCACACCCCTCACTCACCCATTTATCACACCCCTTACTCACCCACTCACTAATCACACTCCTTACTCACCCACTCATCACACCCCTCACTCACCCACTCACTAATCACACCCCTCACTCACCCACTCATCACACCCCTCACTCACCCACTCACATATCACAGCCCTTAGTCACCCACTCGCTCATCACACCCCTCACTTACTCATCACACCCCTTACGCACTCAATACACCCCACACTCACTTACTCCTTACACCACTCACTTACACATCACACCCCTCACTTACCCACTCATCACACCCCTCACTCAATCACTCACTTATCACACCCCTCTCACTTACTCCTTACACCCCTCACGCACTAATCACACCCCTCACTCACCCACTCACTCACCACACCCCTCACTCATTCACCCACTCAGGCACTCACTCATCACACCTTTTATTTACTCACTCACTCATCACACCCCTCACTCACTTACTCCTTACACCCCTCACACACACTCATTACAGCCCTCACTTACTCACTTATCGCATCCCTCATTCACCCACTCACTCACTCATCACACCCCTTACTCATTCACTTATGCACTCATCACACCCCTCACTCAGTTACTCATCACAGCTCTCACTCACTCACTCACTCACTCACTCACTCACTCACTCACTCATCACACCCCTCACTCACTCAATAATCACACCCCTTACTCACTCACTCATCACACCCCTCACTCACTCATCACACCCCTCACTCACTCACTTATCACACCCCTCACTCACTCACTCATCACACCCCTCACTCACTCATCACACCCCTTACTCACTAACTCATCACACCCATCACTCACTCACTTATCACACCCCTCACTCACTAATCACACCCCTCACTCATCACACCCCTCATTGACTCACTCATCACACCCCTCACTCACTAATCACACCCCTCACTCATCACACCCCTCATTGATTTACTCATCACACCCCTCACTAACTCACTTATTACACCCCTTACTCACTCATAAGACCCTTCTCTCACTCATCAGACCCCTCACTCACTCATAACACCACTCACCCACCCACTTATCAGACCCTTAACTCATTACACCCCTCAATCACTCACTCATCACCCCCCCCACTCACTTACTCCTTACACCCCTCAGGCACTCATCACACCCCTCACTCACTCACTAACCATACCCCTCACTCAGTAATTCACTTACTCATCACACCCCTCAATCACTCACTCACTCACTCACTCACTCACTCACTCACTCACTCACTCACTCACTCACTCACTCATCAAACCCCTCACTCACTTACTCCTTACACCCCACACATTTATTACAGCCCTCACTTACTTACTCATCACCCCCCGCCCATTCACCCACTCACTCATCACACACCTCACTCACTTACTTATGCTCTCATTACACCCCTCACACACTCAATACAGCCCTCACTCATTCACCCACTCATTCACTCATCACACCCCTTACTCACCCACTCATTCACTCATCACACCCCTCACTTACTCACTCACACACTCATCACAACCCCCACTCACTTACTCATTACAGCCCTCACTCACTCACTCATCACACCTCTCACTCACCCATTCATCACACCCCTCACTCACCCACTCACTAATCACATGCCTTACTTACCCACTCATCACACCCCTCACTCACCCACTCACTAATCACAGCCCTTAGTCACCCACTTGCTCATCACACCCCTCACTCACTCATCACACCCCTTACGCACTCAATACACCCCACACTCACTTACTCCTTACACCACTCACTCACACACTCACTAATCACACCCCTCACTTACCCCCTCATCACACCCCTCACTTACCCACTCACTTATCAGACCCCTAACTTATTACACCCCCCACTCACTCAATCACTCACTCATCACACCCCTCTTACTTACTCCTTACACAACCCACGCACTAATCACACCCCTCACTCACCCACTCACCACACCCCTCACTCATTCACCCACTCAGTCACTCACTCATCACACCTTTCATTTACTCACTCACTCATCACACCCCTCACACACACTCATTACAGCCCTCACTTACTCACTCATCACCCCCACATTCACCCACTCACTCACTTATCACACCCCTCACTCACTCACTTATGCACTCATCACACCCCTCCCTCACTTACTCCTTACACCGCTCAGGCACTCAATACAGCCCTCACTCACGCACCCACTCATTCACTCATCACACCCCTCACTCACTCACGCACTCATCACACCCCTTTACTCACTCACTCATCACACCCTTCACTCACCCACTCATCACACCCATCACTTACTTACTCACACACTCATCACAACCCTCACTCACTTACTTATCACACCCCTCACTCACCCACTCATCACACCCCTCACTCACCCACTCACTAATCACAGCCCTTACTCACACACTCGCTCATCACACCCCTCACTCACTTAGTCCTTACACCCCTCACTCACCCACTTACTAATTAAACCCCTAACTCACTTACTCACTCACTTACTCACTAATCACACCCCTAACTCACACACTCACTCATCACACCCCTCACTCACTCACTTATTACACCCCTCCCTCACTCACTAATCACACTCCTCACTCACCCACTCACTAATCACACTCTTCACTCACCCACTCATCACACCCCTCACTCACCCACTCATCACACCCCACACTCAATTACTCCTTACACCCCTCACTTACTTACTCACTCACTTACTTATCACACCCCTCACTTACTCACTCACTCACTCACTCACTTACTTATCACACCCCTCACTTACTCATCACACCAATCACTCACTTACTTATCACAGCTCTTACTCCATGATGAGGAATGTTTAATAGTGACTACCAGACACTAGGGTTAGGGTTGGGGTTAGGGTTAGGGTTGGGGTTAGGGTTAGGGTTGGGGTTGGGGTTAGGGTTAGGGTTGGTGTTACGGTTAGGGTTATATTCGGCCACTGCTGCAATCCTATTGTTAACTTGATTGGCCTTTTTTCTGTAACACTCAAATACTATTTTTTGCATCATAACACAAATTACACAATCTGAGTTTAATCCAGTAAATAAAAAGCAGCATGAAATATAACCTGCCAAAACTTTAATCACAATGAGCAGGAACTGTAACACAGTATTTTTCAGTATTCACATTATATTTATATATTCGTATATTTATATATTGAAGAAGTGGAAACTGACCGAGTGTAGTTAGCCAGCGTGCTACCGCACCGTAAACCTCGTCTAGGATGAGGATGACCACTAGGTTGATGATGGCTGCTGTGGCTTTGACAGTGAGACGAACATTGGAGCGTGTTGTCGGATTTGAGCTCATGTGCAGAGCCCATGTGGTGGAAATTCGGTATAAAATCACACCGAAGACAATTGCAAATGTCACTCCAATCTGTTTTACATATAAAAATATATTTTTTTATTGTTAGTCATTATAAATTACAAAAACTAATCTATACACTAATAAGCTATTATTTTACAGATATCGGACTTACACAGATCAGGCATAACATAATGACATTATAACATTAGGAGATTATAAGCGGTGAAGTGAATAACACTCACTGTCTCTTCTTCATGGCACCTGTTAGTGGGTGGATTTATTTATTAGGCAGCAAGTGAACATTTTGTCCTCAAAGTTGATGTTAGAATCAGGAAAAACTGACAGACAAACATGACGTTGTTTCAAACCTGAGGTCTTGTGACTCTTTGCTATTTAACTCATGCAAAGGTTTTGAATGTCCAATACATAAAGTAATGCATTAAAACCTGTAGGGGTCTCTGCTGAAATGTAGTGGGCTATATAGTGTCCAGGAGAAGGATTTCTACTGAAAATACAGGTTTTGGCCATGATGTAAGATCTACAGATTACAATTATATTTTTAATAGTAATATCTATGTAGTAAAGTTCATTTAATTTAAATGAAAACCAGTGTGATTGTAAGAATAAGGATAATCAATCCACAAAGTTTGTGCAATTGGTTTTCATTGTACCTGTGTGTATGTGTGTGTGTGAGAGAGAGAGAGAGAGAGAGAGAGAGAGAGAGAGAGAGAGAGAGAGAGAGAGAGAGAAAGAGAGAGAGAGAGAGACTCACCATTAAAAGCATCATCACTAAATTTGTCATATAAGCAGGACATCGGTCTTTACACGTCAACTTCTCTTCCTCTGCCTAAAGAAGAAAATAATCATCTTCAGAGGAAAGAATCTCAATTAAACATGTATTTGTATCAACTGAATTTAATATTTCCTTCTATTTAAGTTTATTATCATCCTGTGAAGGTTTTTAATGTGTTCTGCATGACTTTTAAACTCATTCATGTCTGAAGCCTGAATATTTTTGACTATAAAGAAACCACAAACACATTTATTCCCCTTTCACTATAAAGTTGGAATAGGTATTATGCTGTTAGAGCACATCCATAATGCTTGTAAATAATTGCATTTGACCTTTTTGGACTTGTTCTGTTCTCGTTTCAGGGATTTCTGCATGACTTGGAACTCGTACTCAGCTCTCGGGTGATCCTGAAACAGGAGAAACAATCAGAGGCTTCCTTTTCTCTCTCTCTCTCTCTCTCTCTCTCACACACACACACACACACACACAAACACACACAATCCAGCAGTAGGATTAGTGTGTGTGTGTGTGTGTGTGTGTGTGTGTGTGTGTGTGTGTGTGTTAATGCATGCAAGTTTTTCAGAGCATTTGTAAAGAAGTGTGTATGGGTGTTTTAGAGACAGCATTGGTGATTTTTAACAGCGTGTGTGTGAACACGAGCGAGAGGAAAAGTCTGAGAGGAAAAAATGGACAGAAGATAAAAGAGGTGTTAAAACTGAAAACGTTTCAAACCTTCTGTGCTTCCTACACACACCAGAGGGGGAGGGGTGATAAAAAAAATCATTACATTTATATTTATTATTTATTACAAATTTATGCAATGCACTTATTTATGTTATTATTATTATTATTATTATTATTATTATTATTATATTTATATGAAAAAAAAGAAAAACTATTAAAGTATATAATATTCTATGCTAGAAAATAAACTATAGTATTACAACTTAATATTTTTGTATTAATAAAAGTTATATGTTATAGGTGTGTGTATATATTTCATGTAAGTGTGAGATAAATGTATTGTTTTGTAGTTTTTGAGGCGTGATCTCACCTCCTCCTCCTCAAATCCTGTCAGGTCCCATTCATAGTTCAAACGCATCTGCCTCCGCTTCCAATGCTCCATGAAGAATGCAGCTAAACACACACACACACACACACACACACACACACACACACACACACACACACACAACACAACACATTAAGACCTACACTAAATTACCCATTTTTAATTAAACAGCATTATTGAGGTAGAAAAGCTGAATTTCTCGCACCTCAGTACCTCAGCAAACTTCTGGTCTTTTATTATCTGCCACACCGATTTCATTTAATAGGCTATAGAAGGAAAAGTGGCAGATCTTCCCCTTACAA
Source organism: Silurus asotus (assembly GCA_024362625.1). Classification (NCBI taxonomy): domain Eukaryota; kingdom Metazoa; phylum Chordata; class Actinopteri; order Siluriformes; family Siluridae; genus Silurus; species Silurus asotus. The sequence goes on along the minus strand of MU575766.1, from coordinate 740,532 downwards.
ACACCCGCAGTTATAGAAATTCTTTCAATTAACTTTTCAAATTTACTGTGTATCATCAGCAAAACAATAGACGCTAATGCCATGTTCATAATTAATTTTCATATATAAAGAAGAAAGCAGTGGGCCTAAGAACATTTGGTGAAACACCTAACTTTAAATTAATAAATGTACAAAACTCACTATTTACATCAACAAACTAAAAATGATCAGTCAGATAAGTGACAGGAGAAAGCTGTTCTCTTAACTTCAGCATCATTTTCTAATCTAGCAAAGAGAACATTATGATCCATGGGGTCTAAAGTGTTGTCTGTAATGCCAGAGTTGCGGGATTGTTAACTCCACATAGAGCATCCAGAACCTGAACTGCTCCCACTCTCACTAAGTTCTTGTGGCTTCATTACATCACAAAATGTAAACAAAATGTCTTTTTGCTCAAGAAACATTTGCAGAAAAACCTCCAGAAATACTGCATCATTAAACCCAAACATAAAATAATTATTCAAACTGAGTGAAGGCCTGATTAACGTGAGGAATTTAATAAACGAGCAGAAATATTGCCATTTCTTAATACAACTTCTGCTGCAGGAAATAAAAGTGCTAAAAATAGGGAGGAATTATCAATTATTAACTTTTTAATTTCAGACATTATCACATGTCAAGAATAAATGATGAAAAGAAGCTAATTTAAACTCAGCCTTTATTACAAAGCTGCATAATAATGATGCACATTCTCACCTGGAACATGACGAACATAAAGCACATTTCCCTAAAAGCCTTAGCTCATTACTGTTAGATATGAAACTAAAGTGTGTGTGTGTGTGTGTGTGTGTGTGTGTGTGTGTGTGTGTGTGTGTTCTCACCCCACAGGGCCATGAAAATGGAGAAAAAGACGGTGGCTGGATTGTCAAACAGGTGACTGGCTCTCGCTGTTCCACATGCGGTGCTCAGATTCCAGAAACCACAAACTCCATCACATAAAGGACACATTGTGATGTTTCTCCTGCTATCACAGATCTCCATACTGGGTCAGAAAAAGAAATGAATTTCTGTGAATGTTAATGCAGTTATATTTGAATATTTCTCAGTCCATAGTTAACTTGACTAATGACTAATAAGGTTACACATTTTATTATGAATAAACATTCCTTAGAAAAAGTGTGTTATTGTAATTTCCGGACTTTTAAACGCACCCATATATAAGCCACACCCACTGAATTGTACAAAGATTTTTATTTTGAACATAAATAATCCACACCTGTCTATAAGCCGCATGTCTACACTGAAACTAATGAACTTTACACAGGCTGTAATGAAAGACAGTGTCTGTTACACGACTTGTATCTAAACAGTAGCAGACCACAAAAGTCATTGTTCACCGTCTTCCTCCTTCCTTTCACAACTATTTCTCTCGAGAGTTTATCTTCTGGCATCGTCGTGCGTTTATAAATCATCATCAGTGAATCTTTTCTCTCGATGCCGTGCAGCTCAGAACACAGGTGAAGTGTGTTTTCATGCTCGGTTGTTTTCAGCGTGATGAATGATTCACATTTCCTGTAGACAGTCCGAGTGAGCGGCAGGTCAAACCTTAGAGGAACATCATCCATATGTATGATACGGGTTCAGGTATTGGTTTACCTGAACACGTTCAGGGATTTCATTGGTCTGATGTTATGGGGTTCAGTTTTTGTCTTGAACCGTGAAAAACCATGGAAAAATCCATAAATTAGCCACTTCATTGTTTTAGCCGCGGGATTCAAAGCGTGGGGAAAAAGTAGCGGCTTATAGTCCGGAAAATTTGGTAATTGTACATTTTCTGAATCTTTAAACATTGTGCTCACACTTAACCCCCACAGGGTCTTCTCTTCACCTGAACTGAACATAAATGATGGCTATGAAGCAGAGAAAAACAACAAAAAAAAGAATTTCCACTGTAGGAACGCTGTTAAACTGTGGTCTTTCTTACCACAGTCACTCATCAGGGTCAAACCTACACCTATAAAGGACATCTTATTCATTCTTTCTTACAGCATTATCTGTGTAAAGATGCTTTGAGACAATGTCTATTGTGAAAAGCACAATACAAATAAACATGAATTGGACGGATTTCTTTAATTCAGAAAAACATACGATTTGTGAAAGAGCTCTTTCAACAGCAAATCAGTCTACAAACAAACACAGTACAATCATTAAACCAGACCCCAAAATCCATGAACTACCTCAATATATATATATATATATTGAGAATAAAGAAGAAATATCTTCTTCTTATTTTGGCTTCTCCCATTAGGAGTCTCCACAGTGGATCATCCGTCTCCATACCTCCCTGTCCTCTACATCTTCCTCTATCAAACCATCTACCTGCATGTCTTCCCTCATCACATCCATAAACCTCCTCCTTGGTCTTCCTCTTTTCCTCCTTCCTGGTGTCTCCATCCTCAGCATTCTCCTACTGATATACCCCATGTCCCTCCTCTGTACATGTCCAAACCATCTCAATCTCACTTTCCTCACCTCGTATCCAAAACGTCCTACATGTGCTGTCCCTCTAATAAACTCATTTCTAATCCTGTCCATCGTCGTCACTCCCAACGAACATCTTAACATCATATATTGGTCATCATGTCTGGGTGTGCGAGTAAGTGCATAAATAAGCTTCAAATCTCGCATTGATTATAAAATACTACTACTGACGTATAAAGCACTTAACGGTCTCGCACCGCAGTATCTGAGTGAACTGAGTGAAAATAATGAAGACTCCAGCAGGGGGCAGATCTTTCTCTTATAAAGCCCCACATTTATGGAACAGCCTTCTAATCAGTGTTTGGGACTCAGACACAGTCGCAGTGTTCAAGTCAAGGCTGAACACATATTTATTTAGTGGAGTCTTTAGTCAGTAGGTGTTTGTGAGGTAAAGGTGCAGATCTGGAGGGATCATGGATATGGAGTGTTTGGTGAACTGG
>MU575766.1:723576-737157 GCA_024362625.1 Silurus asotus | reverse complement strand
AAGGTTTCTTCCTTATGCATCTCGGGGAGTTTTTCCTTGCCACAGTTGCTCATCAGGGACAAACTTACTTACAAAGAACATATTTACATTTAATCACCACATTATCTGTGTAAAGCTGCTTTGAGACAATGTTCATTGTTAAAAGCGCAAAACTAATAAAAATGAATTAAATTGAATTGAATATATATATATATAAAATCCCTAACACTTTTGCTTTGGCCCTCACAGTCCCCTCACTTGATGATAACTAAAAGTCCATTAACAGATGTAGAAGTGTTCTGCAAGGAAAAGTAGGTGAAAATTCCTTAAACAAAAATAGGAAGATTTCTAACACAAAAAAAAGCATTTTTTATTTATAAAACACAAAGTATTCAGTGCTGCATATGGAAGACGCAATAAAAACATGCAGATGTGCACTCATGCACCTGAGGGGACCGAGGGGACTGAGGGGACCGAGGGGACTGAGGGGACCGAGGGGACTGATTCCCACTTACTGTTTCCAATGTTTATTCTGTTTTATAAAAGCGGTGTTACATAGTTGTCTATTATAAAACATTGTGGGACATTGTGACCCCACGCTGGATAGCACTGGTTATGGTTCAGTCTGAGCTCTGTGTGTGTGTGTGTGTGTGTGTGTGTGTGTGTGTGTGTGTAGGAGTCAGCTGGCCCCAAAAGTGCCCCAGACTGTCCCAAAGTAGTCTGTGGGAATGTTGTAGGCCCACAGTGTGTCCCTCCGCCGATGTGAGTTGCAGGACACACATAATTATCTTTGATTAACTTTGTACCCAAACTGACACAACTGACACACAAACACTATATATGTGTGTGTTTTCATTGTATAACTCATGCTAAAATGTTTTGTAATTGTTCTCTCTACCTGCGATGCATGTTTTAGCAATGAGGCGGTGTGAACCTGGCCAGGGAGTCCTGACTAATCACACACACACACACACACACACACACACACACACACACACACACACACACACACACACACACACACAGTTGCCATGTAAACAGTACACACTGCAGGAGGATGGTGAGAGTGTGAATGATGAGATGTTCACACAGAACAATAACAAGAAACACGTCTGTGTGCTAATGTGATATTTTGAGACGTGACAATTACAGCTCTTTTTATGATTAATGCGAAACAACAACAGCAGAAAGAAAGAGAGAGAAAAAGGGAGTAAGAGAGAGAGAAACAGAGAGAGAGAAAAAGGGAGGGAGAGAGAGAGAGAGAGAGAGATAGAGAGAGAGAGAGAGAAAGAGAGAAAGAGGGAGAGCTTTCTTGAAAAACTTTACCACAATAAAAGAGAATGTTTGATTTTTGGGGAAAAAAAACATTTTGATCTGTTAAATCGAACGATTTCTATTCTATTATCTGGATCGTGTAACTGTGCTGTGGCTTATTACTGAAGTTAAAACATTCAAATGTAAAGAAATAAGTGTCATTCAGAAGTTTTGTGAGTTTTACACAAGCCTGTAGACTGTAGAAAAAAATGGTAGTTTTGTATGAATATAAATGTAAAAGCAGAGCGAATCTGAAACTTTCACAAATTAATAAATATTATTTTAAGACATAAACACTTAGAGTTATCAATAAAGCAGTATTTGATGGCATCCAAGTTAGTGTTAGAGGTTAATTCAATTCAATTCAAGCTTTTAATAATGAACATTGTCTCAGAGCAGCTTTACACAGATAATGTGGTGATAAAGGAATATAATTCTATTATTAATATCATTATAATAACACTGACCTTGGGACATCATCATCAACAGTAACACAGCCATACAGAAACACAAACACTCCCACCAGAGAGGCAGGAATCAGCATTTGAGTATAAACTCCCAGCCAGGCAAAGTAAAGACCGATTTTCTCCCCAAAGTACTTCCTGTTGTAAGAAAGACAGATGGACATGGAACAGATCAGTGTGTCATATTAAGCTGAATAAATATATTCTGTATATGAAAGATAATAAAGACTCAAACAACATCGACATTCCTTTCCATATGATATTATAAATATTATAAATATCATAATAATAATAATCATAATAATAATAGATTAATAATAAATAATTATTTCCAAAAAGCAGCTTTTCAAAAATAAATAAATTACAAATATATATTTTAGCATCATAAATGTTTCTCTATACTTTATTATTTATACTTTATTACCTGATCAGGCCAATGGGTTGGTATTTATAAAAAACACTGTAACTTGCCCACTCTTCATACAGTAGCTGAAACACACACACACACACACACACACACACACACACACACACACACACACACACACTATCATGAAGAGCAATTACTAAATATAAAACATTATTGTTATTATTGTTTAAATGATTAGGACATTAATCTATCCCCGAATCTTTTCTGAGATTTAAACATTTGCCGACATGAGCAGTGAGCTGGTGCACAGCTGCAAATCTTCTCAGGTGGCTTTCATGCTTTACAATACATTTAACTCCATAAAGAATTCTCACGTGCTGCTTCACTCGGTTTGAGTGAAACGTGGCTCAGCACCTTCACTCCAGACATCACACTGAATACAAGTTCGTACGGTAATAAACAAGAGCTGCTACTGATGCCTTTTTATCTCTTTTCATTCAGTGCAGGAGTCTCAATTATCTTAAAAGTGTAAATAAATCTCTTTTCACGATCGTCCATGTGAGATTCACACAGGTTAGGTTTAGGAAGAAATTCTCAGTCATTGATCCTGCATCAGCCTGGAAGGTCCTTCAGAGCATCAATAACTGTAATTGTGCCTTCAGCTCCAGCTGACCAACAGCCTGAACAATTTCTCCTGCTAATTTGAAAAGACCATTCCAGTACACCCCCCCCCAACACCAGTTAGAACTCCTTCCCTTCAGCAGGTGCTTCCCTGCAATCAACCTAAAAAAGCCTGAGCACTAACAGTGCAACAGATACAGTAGTAAATCAGTTCTACTTCACAGTAATCATGTTTTAGATTTCAGTGCAGCTCATGTCCCTGTGAACTGTATATGGTATTGTTTAATGTCTGTAAGGACAAAGTTTATATTCCATGTATGCATTCGTGTCTGCAGATAGAATTCAGTCTTATATATAAATCAGTCTTATTATAATTATCATTTAAAATAATAAATCAATACAACCAATATTCATTATATCACTATAATCAATAATAATTAGATGAAGATAGATGAAGATTTACTGAATATAACACACTAATGTTAATCACCCATATGTGTGTGTGTGTATGTGTGTGTGTATGTGTGCTTTCAATACTTACCTTCCTGTCATTTGGTTGTGCATTTTCTCCATCTATATCACCCTGTAAGGAAACACAACTTCAATCCCTTTATACACACATTTAAACAAAATGCAGACAGGTGTTTGTGTATTGGACTCACGTCGTGTAGTGGATACGCAGCCAGATACGCACCACTGCCCAAAAGACTTGTTATTCCTAATAGAAATACAGTTACACAGATTTCCATAATTCAGCCACTGCAGCATTAAAGCAGTGTTTGTTCTATTCTACATGATGAGCAGATTCACTCACCCATACTAAACTTCGACTTTGTGCATTTTGCCCTCTTCAAAACCTCAAACACCTGCAACAAAGCCGAACAACATAAACATCCTGAGCGAGAGACAAAGAGCTAAAAAATGTTTCATGGAAAATAATTACAGAATATTTTACTCGGAATAAACATAATCTGCCTGTCTGTCCGTCCGTCTGTCCGTCTGTTTGTCTGTCTGCCTGTTTGACTAGCAGTTATTTCATCTCTGTACCTTTAAGCAACTCACATTATCCTACTGGATTAAAGAAGCACCTACAGAGTTTAGAAGACTCTAATATATACTGAATACATTTGAATAAAGTAAATAATGTAACTAAAGTAGTACAACTATATTATAAATTATATTTTTCCATTAATAAATAACTTTTCATTGGAACTTTTTGTTTACACAGAGCACAAGATAGGCAGCATTTTATAAAAAAAATAATAATAAAAAAATATATAAATTCTATTGAGTTCTGCAGCAACTTACTATTGAACTTCTTGTCTTGCTGTCGAAAAACGAATCCCTGTCCAACAAATCAAACCTGCACAAAAACGTCATTATTACATTATGTGTCTGGTCCAGAAATATTTTGACACTGACACAAAAGTCTAATTTGGTATTTTTCTGTTCTTGAAAGTTCATAGAGTTTTAAGTAAATTCACTGTATTTAAATTCATGAACAATGTTCCTGACTTAGTTAATGTTATAAAAGCAGATTTAATCACCAGTGTAAAGACTTCGTTCACTGTTTTAAAAAATGTATCAAGTTGCTAAATTTACTCTTAAAATGTCTGCACTCTCTGATAGGTCTGGTTTGTTCTTTAGTCTGATGATCCTTCACTTTCATCATCACCATTTGGGACTGCATGGTGAGAGATTCCATGATCAGCCCATGCACATTCAACACTTGGTATCAACTCCAGATCTTTTATTTCCTCAATCTGTCCTAAGATAAGAAGAAAACTGGCCATTGGGCTTCTAATCAGTCAAGATTACTTTTAAGTCTGTAAAAAATGAGGCACTTCGTAAAATGTAGCTGTAATTCCTAAAAAAACTATTAACAAAAAAGCTGGAAGTCTAAATATCACTCACATCTGGATCACTGTGTAACAAATAGATTTTCACTAAAATCCTGTGTTCTTGAAACAGTAAACTGACAGAAAACCCAGATTCATCTGGCAGAGTTTAACCCTGTTCTGGTGAAGTGAGTTGACGATCTTAACGCTGATAAAAGAGAGCCGTCACTTACAGGTGCTGTTTCTCTCTGGAGAACGGGTAGGAGAGGTGCTTCACGTTCTCTACCCGGTTCTCCTCCACGTTCGGGTGAAGAGGATCTGTCACTTTATAAATAAACGTGTTGATTTTCTCCATGAGGTTTCCATTTTGCTTTACCTCGTACACCTTAAACACAGTTTATCTCCTCAGTATGAGTTTTCTGATAGAACTGTCTTTCAAAACCGTATTACACAAGAAAATGGAAGGACAGAGGAGAAATAGAGATGCGACATCTTTGTACAAAAAAAGACAGAAGAGTTGAGACAGAAGAGACACCTGCATACTTTTTTTGTTGGCATCTTGAGTTTCATGAACTCTGCTTCTCGACAAAGAACATGCCATGGAGCATGAATCTTCACAAAGCCCACACCAGGGGTCTTAGTCTGAAATACAAGAGCACAAAACCAGCAGTAAAACACTACTCTGTAAACATCATGCAAACTCAAGCTCAGACAAACATTTGTTTATTTTTATGCAGTGAAGAAATGGTGCAGCACAGACAATCTACACCACTTACAATATATTAACTCCTGCATTATTTATTTAAATTTAGTTTAGTAATTACTGTGCAACTGTACCCCAACCCTGTGACTGTACCCCAAACCCAGCGACTGCACTCCAAACCCCGCGACTGTACCCCAAACCCTGCGACTGTACCGCAAACCCTGCGACTGTACCCCAAACCCCGCAACTGTACCGCAAAGCCTGCAACTGTACTCCAAACCCCGCGACTGTACCCCAACCACCGCGACTGTACCGCAAACCCTACAACTGTACCCCAAACCCCGCGACTGTACCCCGAACCCCGCGACTGTACGCAACTGTACCGCAAACCCTGCAACTGTACTCCAACCCCCGGGACTGTACCCCAAACCCTGTGTCTGTACCCCAAACCCTGCGAATGCACTCCAAACCCCGCGACTGTACCCCGAACCCCGCGACTGTACGCGACTGTACCACAAACCCTGCAACTGTACCCCAACCCCCGCGACTGTACCCCAAACCCTGTGTCTGTACCCCAAACCCTGTGACTGTACACTGGACCCTGTGACTGTACCCCAAACACACGCACACAGAGAGTTGATCATTTATTGTATGATGTAGAGAGCAGTGCAGTCAGAAAACGCAACTGCATGCCAGCGTGCAGATTCAGTATATCCCCTTATCTTACAAATATTTTTTTTCTTGGATTAAGTGTGTCTTCCTGTTCCTGGTGTTGGAGAGTTTGTGTAAACATCTGGAAAGGAACATTGACGTGATTTAACCTGAACGTCTATGTGCACAGCTAAAAAGAGTGTGTTTTGAAAGTATGTGAATCCACAGTGCAGTGTGTGATGTGGAAAAATTACGGAACATTAGAATGTTTGAAAATGTCAGTAAAATTAAATCCCAGAAAATGACAATAGACCCGCTGTGATAGCGAATGTTTTTATTGAGAATCAAAATCACTCACTGCCCCGATTAAACACTAAACAGTTCAACTTCAGTGAATTACTTCCATATTACTCTCTCTCTCTCTCTCTCTCTCTCTCTCTCTCTCACTTCCTTTCTTTTGTGTGTGTGCATGTCTGTGTGTGTGTGTGTGTGTGTGTGTGTGTGTGTGTGTGTGTGTGTGTGTGTGTTTGTGTGTGTGTTTGGTAAATAAAGTAATTGACAACAGCATGTGAGTGAAAGAGGCGTATATGCCTGTCAACCTGCTCTCTACACAGAACAACAAAGTTGAAAGTCTACACCAACAAGTAAAACTGAAACACTCAAACTAAGCTATCCTTCAGGAGACAGGTCTACATTACAAAACAGAGCCAATCTGCCCACACAGAATCCACCTGCCCACACAGAGCCCATCTGCCTACACAGGGCCCATCTACCCAAACAGGGTCCACCTGCCCACACAGGGCCCACCTGCCCACACAAGGCCCATCTACCAAAACATGGCCCACCTGCCCACACAGGGCTCATGTACCCACACAGAACCTACTGCCCAGTAAAAACAAAAGGTTTTATGAAGCTCTGCAGAAAAATGAGGGTGGAAAGATCCCTGGCATTGATTGGCTTGGAGCTGAGATTTATAGAACATTCTGAGGGTGCTTGGGTGAGGATTTCTTGGCAGTTCTGAATAAAAGCCTAGTGGAGTGAGAGCAGCGAATGTATGTATCAAAAATGGCAAGCAGCAAAACATTTAGAACTTCTGACCTGTGAGTGCTCTGACTTCAAAATACAGCTAGGACCAAAAAGGCTGAAGGTGTTGATGGGGCAGGTCATTCATTCTGACCAGCCAAATTATGTGCCTAGTAGGACTATCTCAGATAAAGGAGTTCTTGTTTGGGGTATTCAAGAGCTGTTTAGACTGTTGGGTTTTAATTTGTGTCTTCTGTCTGTGGACCAGGAAAAAGCATTCGATAGAGTAGAACATCAGTACCTATAGAACACTTTCAATGTTTTTGGCTTTGTCTTTGGCTTTACTGAAATTATTAAAGTGCTATAACAGGATATTGAAATCTCAGCTAGGGTTAGGGTCAGTGCCCAAGTTAATAGAGATATTACACAAAGATCTGGAATGCTCTATTCTTTAGCAATTGAACCAATGTTAAACAAGTATAATAACTAATAATTTGATTGCCTCAGTTGGGTGGCATTAATTATCTTGCATGGAAGCACCTGAAGATTTTCTTTTTAAGCTGCAAGCAAATTTAGTAAACATTTTTGGATCTGCACTGGGTTCCCCAAAGTGAACTCTTTCTACAGAAAGAAGAACTGGGGACAAGAATTACTGTAGTAATCCTGTAGAAGTGGACAGGCAACATCCAGACACTCTTAACAGGACAGGAGGACTTGGTATGAATGACGGAGGCCCAGATAATCCTGCAGAGATTTGATGAATTTAGACTGGACAGTTCTTTGTTTGTGTTGGACTATAAGAAGATGCATCTAAAAAATACCTCCCTTTTAGTGTGTAGTTTATAAAACATGAAGACTTTTTACCCACACTAGGACAGAAAGGACAGAATCCTTGTACAGAATCCTTGAGCATTTGATGGAACTGGTTCAGTTGATTATTAGGATAATGTGAACCAGGTCTTGTATCGAGGCCATGTGGCTCTGGATTAATAAAACTGAGACATATCTCTGAGGTTTTATCTCAGACAGTATATCAGTATCGGATGTAGTAGTCTGGATGTAGTATCTCTTTTTATGCCCCTTTTACAATATAGAGTTGTTATTGAATATAAATATTATAAATAAATGAACGATTTGGAATCTTTTGCATTACAGTGTTGCAAGTGAAAGTGATTTTGTAAATTTTAGTGGTAATTAAATAAAGATGTGTTTTTAAAATCAAAATCTCTTTCATTCTTAAACAATTTCAGGCTGTAATATGTAGATGAGTGGTGGAGCTGAATAAAAAGTTGTTGTTTCTGTAAACAATTATGAGATAAATGTTGATTTAGTGACTGTTACACAATGCACCAATCAGAATGAACTACTAAATGCCTGCAGTTCTAAGGAGATCAAAGCAGCACAAAGAACACACAAGGAACTTGATCCCAGCTAATGGCTGAGTGACCCTTCGCTTCACACATCACTGATATACATAGCTGAAGTCCAACTGATCCCACTGACAGCTGCTTTTCTGCTCACATCAGCAAACTAACTGACAGTGTGTGTGAGAAGCAACATGCACATGTATGGAAATAATCTATATAATCTTTCACATGGCACACAATCACACAATAATACACACAAATACACAATAAATACAACTATACAGTACACACAACCATGCAATACACACACTCACGTCTTCGTCCCTCTCCAGCTCCAGCCCCATCTCCCTCAGGTTGTTCTCGAACTCCTCACGCCGGAGACGCTTGTCGTCGTCATGGTGATCGGTGACGCCTGGTTCAGGGTCACGTGTCCGGCGCAGGCTGCGTGTTAGCACATTGTCCGTGAGACGGGACGAGTGGCGACGTGAGCTGCCAGGCTTTTTGATCTGGTAGGTGAGAACGTAATCCACACGCCGCTGTCCATCACTGCAGTACAAACCAAAACCACAGCGCGAGCTTTCGTCCGGAGTCAGAGAATTCAGCAGCTGGAGAGAGAGCAGGCACAAACATCTGTGTGTGTGTGTGTGTGTGTAAAAGAGAAATGTGTTTCAAGTTCATATTTCACTATAATTTAATTATATTATATTATTTATTAATATAACTTCAGAATAATTTTTAGTTTTCTTACTGAACCTCATTAACTCCAATGTTCGGGATCACATGATCAGATTTCAGTTCATTTGCAAATTAATTAACTTCTGCTTTATGCAAAGACAAGGTGAATGCTCTGTGTATGTGTGTGTGTGTGTGTGTGTGTGTGTGTGTGTGTGTGTGCGCGCGTGTGTGTGTGTGCGCGTGCGCAAAGAGTAACACAAAATGTCCACAAACTATGCGGATTTTCTTTTCCTTCATTGCAACTGAAACAAACCCAAAGAACTAAACTTTCGAAAAAGAAGTTCCCGAGAAAACTGATCATCTTTATCAACCTTCAGCACATCAGTTTCTAACAGTTGCTTCATCTCTTGTCACTGTCAATCACCAGCTGTTATATAATGAGGGTTTTGGTCATTTAAACAGCAGCACTCTTATGTTTTAGAAACAGGAAATAAACAGAGGAATGCTGATAAACGTAGGCTTTTTGTTCTGTGATAAAGGAATCAAGTGAGAATTTCTCCAAGTCAAATGAAATAAAGGCTAATGTAAGAAGCTGGACCAAAAAAGAAAAATAAATTGCGTTTTTTTCCCCACTCACTGTTAATCCGCAGCAAAAAGCCACAATGAAGACAAACAAGATCATGAAAAGCCGAGCGCTTTCATTCAAAGCCTGCACACACATTTGTCTTTAAAAGTGTAAAACAGAAAAACCTGAGTGACTGCACACTTCTGCACGTCTACACAATTCTGAGAAATGTTCTATTTGACTCAACTCGAATTTCTATCAGATTTTCCTCAAACCTGCTTAAAACCCAGTCTGTTTATTTGAGGTGTAAATGCTTCACTTCATGCGTGTTGTACACAGGTGAATACAGTCACCAAGAAAGGAGAACTAACCAGCAGCTCTTCTCTGCATGAGAGGAACGATGCAGCAATGCAGGCAAAATGAATGGGTTCGATATTTATCAGATTCGTCTAAACGTCCCGTCCGGAACATAAACCAGCGCCTTCAGCGTCACACTCACTTGAAATTTGCCATGAAAAATCACATCCTTTAAGAAATGTCTTTTCTTGGCAGAGTCGTTCTGTTCCTCAGCCATCTTCACTTCATCTCCTGCTTTGAGATGCTCCAAGAACACGTCCTGCTATTAACCCACTGTCTCTTAACACACACACATACACACACTTGATGTCATACAGCATGTCTAAATTCTCTGCCTGCTACTTGAGAAGAGTGAGAGAGGCCAGGAGCTAATATTAGACAAAACTATAAAGCTTAATGTCCAGATCTTCAAAGCGCTCTCTCATTACCGCTCACACACACCGCAGCAAATACACTCGCTCACAAATCAGTTTAAGCCCAAACACACGACCGGAACGAGTTCTCAAGATGTTTCTTTAGCATTTGGAGCAGCAGAGAACGACAGGAAACACGCAGAGGTTCAGTGGAACAGTGTGTTAGGTTCATCTGTCAGTGTGAAAAGACACAGAGTCACATTCATTCTCCACCAAACCTTTTATTGCCCTCACGTGCACTCGAGACGTACAATTGTGTTCTAATAAATAGCAATATATGAAAAAAGTGCAAATATATTTTTATAGCTTTTATGTCCAAATTTCATTAAAAACTAATTTGATCAAGTTTTTATAATAAAGGGTTATTAATGACACCTGTTTTTTCACAGAATAAATAAGTTTCTCTAATTAAACTCCACACTGCTTTTATTTTCAACAAGTGCCTGTCAATAAATTAGACAATTATTCAGAACAAACCCTAACCCTAACCCTAACCCTAACCCCAACACTCTAACCCTAACCCCTAACCTTAACCATAACCCTAGTTTTTTGTTTTTTTTCTATTCCACGAGCTACAGTGCCCCCCACAATTATTGGCACCCCTGTTTAAGATGTGGTCGTCTCCTTTTTTTTTTTAAACAACATAGAACCCAAATGCAAAAAAAGAGAAAAATCCAACCTTTTATTTAAGTACATTACTTCAGTGGTAAAAAAAAATCATACATTTAGAAGAAAAAAAAAAACTTGAAATCATGTGTCCCACAATTATTGGCACCCCTGACAATTCCTCTGAAAAATGTAATTGTTTTTTATCTTGTTTTTATATATTTTTCTGTAGTTGCTAAGGTTGGTCAGGGTATCTAGGGACTTTTAATTAGTAATTCATGATTTCCTGTTTCCTGGGGTATAAATATGACGTGACACAGAGGCCTAATTCTCTTACCCATTTGTCAACATGGCAAGGACAAGAGAACACACCCTTCAAGTAAGGCAGATGTGTGTCGACCTTCATAAGTCAGGCAATGGCTACAAGAAAATAGCCACTCGCCTTAACTTGCCGGTATCTACAGTCAGAGGAATCATTAAGAAGTTTAAAACAACTGGAACAGTGACAAACAAGGCTGGAAGAGCTCCCAAGTTTATCTTGCCACAACGCACAGTGAGGAGGATGGTAAGAGAAGTAAAAAAATTTCCCAAGCTCACCGTCACAGAATTGCATCAAAGAGTGGCATCTTGGGGTCACAGAGTCTCCAAAACAACCATCAGACGCTCTCTACATGCCAACAAGCTGTTTGGGAGGCATGCAAGAAAAAAGCCTTTTCTCACTAACACTCACAAACATAAACGTCTGGAGTTTGCTAAACGGTACTGGGACTTCAACTGGGATCGTGTGCTTTGGTCAGATGAGACTAAGATTGAGCTTTTTGGCAACAAACACTCGAAGTGGGTCTGGCGTAAAACAAAAGATGAGTATGCCGAAAAGCACCTCATGCCCACCGTGAAGTATGGTGGAGGATCTGTGATGCTGTGGGCCTGTTTCTCTTCCAAAGGCCCTGGGAACCTTGTTAGGGTGCATGGCATTATGAACGCTTTGAAGTACCAGGATATTTTAAATAAAAACCTGATGGCCTCTGCCAGAAAGCTGAAGATGGGTCGTCATTGGGTCTTTCAGCAGGATAATGATCCAAAACATGTGGCAAAATCTACACAAAAGTGGTTCAGCAGTCACAAACTCAAGGTCCTCCCATGGCCATCTCAGTCCCCAGACCTCAACCCAATCGAAAACCTGTGGGGCGAGCTAAAGAGAAGAGTGCATAAGAGAGGACCCAGGACACTGGATGATCTAGAAAGATTGTGCAAAGAAGAATGGTCAAAAATCCCTCTCTCTGTGTTCTCCAATCTTGTGAAATGTTATAGGAGGAGATTAAGTGCTGTCTTGTTGGCAAAAGGAGGTTGTACAAAGTATTAACATCAGGGGTGCCAATAATTGTGGCACACATGATTTCAAGTTTATTTTTTTTTCTTTCTAAATGTGTGATTTTTTTACCACCAACGTAATGTACTTAAATAAAAGGTTGGAATTTTCTCTTTTTTTGCATTTGGGTTCTATGTTGTGTAAAAAAAAAGGAGAATTTTTTGAAGTCCACGACCACATCTTAAACAGGGGTGCCAATAATTGTGGAGGGCACTGTAAAGCTTAGAGATCCTGGGATAGTTGTTCAAATGTGACAAAGGACTTGGGAGTTTGATGCCTGCTCTGGCACAAATGCCACTGAATAAGATGATTTCATGATATGTCGCTATGGATAAATATCAGGATTTTAAAATTGTCAAGTGCAATAAATAAAAAAACATCCGCCAATGGGCAGATCTGTGCTGTAGACATCTGTTGATGCTTTAAGCTAGGTTATAATATTAACTTATAAACTGTGATCAAAACCAGCGCATTATTCATTGTAAAACAACTTGTGAAACTGTTGTTTTAACTATGAAGCAGGATCACAAATAAACAGTCAACTTCACTGTTTAGATGTAGGCTATATAAAGTATCTGGGACTCCTAATACACAATGTTGCTATATTTCCTGCTTTTTCTACTTGTGAGGCAATTATATCCTTCATTACGCAGTATGGTCAACTTTACAAACAGGGTCACGAAATATGGCAGATTCCTCAAAGAAAATATTGCAGCTTTTCTTTTCTCTTGAAAATGCTATCATGTCTATTCTTGGTAATGCTAAGTATGATTGAACTCTTCTACCCATTCCAGATTCTGGGGTCATTGTGTACATGGGTATGAAATAGAGGCAAGTCGGAAAAACCATATCCAGTGGTGTTTTATGTCACCTACACTAATCCTGCTTAGACCGAATCTTGGCTTATGCACCTGTAATTTTTAAGTAAAAAAGCATTTGTGGATTTTAACTGACAGACTGCTAGAGAGAAACTAAAAAAAATAAGGATCTAAGATATGGGTGCCAGACTTTTGCACAGTATTGCATGTAGAAATTAATAATAAATTATTCACCATCACATGCTTAAGGGAATCTACTGACGATTGAATATTTTAATCTATTAGAAAAAAAACCCCACCTATTTCTGCATCATGTGCAAGCTTAGATGCATTTTCTACATGCATATATATTTTTTAATTACTCTTTTTTTCCCCCAACTCTTTCTTTCCTAAATTTCCTAATTTAGAGTCTAAATTTATACCAAAAACCCTTTAAACAGCCTCAGTG
>MU575766.1:699826-720861 GCA_024362625.1 Silurus asotus | reverse complement strand
GTCCAGTGTGGCCTGTGAAGCGAACATGTTCCAGTCAGTATCCTGAAACTGTTGTTGTAGAGAAGAAATAGCCCCCTCTGGCCACACCTTTACTGTCCTCACAGCAGGTTTCACAGGTTTGATCAGTGGTGTGTATTTGGGTAGCATGAACAAGAGAGGTGATCAGACTGACCCAAGTGGGGGAGTGAAATGGCCGTGTATGCCCCAGGTATGTTTGTGTATACCTGGTCCAGTGTTTTGTCCCCTCTGGTGGAGCAGGAGACATTGCGGTGAAATTTTGGTAGAACAGATTTCAGTTGGAGTGGTTGAAATCTCCAGCGACAATGATAGCTCCTTCAGGATGTGCACACTGCTGTTTGCTGATGGCTGCATGCAGTTCCTCCATAGCTAGCTTAGCATTAGCATCCGGTGGAATGTACACAGCAGTCACAACAATAGCTGAGAATTCTCTTGGTAAATAAAAGGGTCTGCACTTAATCATCAAGTACTCTAAATGTACAGAGCAATGACTTTCAGTAACAGTAGAGTCGGTGCACCATGAGTTGTTAACATAAATGCACAGACCTCCACCTCTGCGCTTACCAGAGTCCACTGCCGTCCTGTCCGCCCGATAAACACTGCGACCCGCGAGCTCAATGGCGCTGCTGGGAATGTTGTTGTTGAGCCATGTTTCCGTGAAAATAATGACATTACATTCCTTAATCCGTTTGTGTGATGATATCCGGAGCAGCAACTCATCCATTTTGTTAGCAAGAGACCGTACATTGGCAAGGAAGACGCTTGGAATCGCTGGTTGATGCGGGTTTAGCCTTAGCTTAGCCCTGATGCCGCCTCGCTTCCCCCTCCTTTGTTTACGGTCTCGCCGCCGGCGTTGTGGTCTCACTGTCGGCCGAGCTGGATCAGCGGTCCGCAGTGTTCGGGCAATTTCCAGAGGGAGTTCAAAGTCCGTTGCAAGCCCGTATCTGTAAGTTTTGCCGATGTTTAGTAATGCTTCTCGGCTGTATGAGATGTGTGCAAGCCTGTTCTGAGTGAATAAACTTGCTGTTTATGGAGAAATTGCTACTAAATCGCAAAATCTGGAGAGACGCTGGGCCTCGCGTTGTGCACGCGCCGCCATCTTGGTCGTATATCTATATCTTATATCTATTGGTGTACAATGCACTCACCTCTCGCCGCTTTTGAACCCGGACCCATGCTGGCCGAGCAAGATCCTGAGGGAGAACAAAGGACGCGACCCGTACCGACGTCCGCGAGGGAAACGAGCCGGCGTCAGGAACAGGCTGAGGGCACGCGCACACCGCGCTCCCTTACCTAGTATCCTGTTAGCCAACGTCCAGTCACTGGAGAACAAGCTCGACGACCTCAGGGCAAGGGTCAAGTTCCAGAGAGACATTCGGGACTACAAACTTCTCTGCTTCACCAAGACATGGCTGAACCCAGCGGTACCGGACCACGCCATCCAGCCGGCCGAGTTTTTCTCGGTTTACCGCATGGACAGAACACTGTAGTCGGGGAAGTCAAGAGGAGGTGGAGTGTGTCTGATGGTAAACAACCACTGGTGCGACAGCGCGAGCATTGTTCCTCTTTCACGCTCCTGCACACCAAACCTGGAACTACTGAATCATCAAATGTCGGCCCTTTTATCTACCTCGGGAATTCAGCTCGGTCATAGTCAGTGCCGTTTATATTCCACCTCAAGCGGACATGGACCCTGCAGTATGGGACTTACATGAGACACTAACTCTTCACTAAACACAGCATCGGGACGCTGCGCTTATTGTGGTCGGAGATTTAGACAGTGCCAACCTCAAGCGCGCACTCCCGAACTTTCATCAGCACATCACCTGCCCCACCAGGGGCAAAAGAACACTGGACCACTGCTACACAACATTTAAGAACAGCTACAAGGCACAATCACGTCCACCATTTGGGAAATCGGACCATGCCACCATCTTCCTCATGCCTGTTTACAAACAAAGGCTGAAACAGGAAGCTCCGGTTCAGAGGGAGGTCGCGCGCTGGACTGACCAATCAGTGGCCGCTTTGCAGGACGCTTTGGATGACGCAGACTGGGACATGATTCGGCGCAGCTCTGATGACGTCAACATGTTTACGGAAGCGGTTGTGGGATTCATCGGGAAACTAACGGATGATACGGTGCAAAAAAACACTATCAGAACGTTTCCCAACCAGAAGCCGTGGGTGGATAAAACCATCCGCGACGCTCTGAGATCCATGCTCCGCTGCCTACAACACGGGGCTTGCCACCAGGGACATGGATGAGTACAAGGCTGCGTCTTACAGTGTTCGCAGAGCGGTGAAGGATGCAAAGCGGCGCTACGGGAGGAAACTAGAGTCACAGTTCCAACAAGGTGGCTCTAGGAGCCTGTGGCATGGACTAAGAGCCTGTGGCTAAGGCCACCTGGACCAAAGAAACGGGAATTACACAAAGATGTTGTTCGTGGACTACAGTTCAGCGTTCAACACCATAATTCCCTCCACACTCACCTCTAAGTTGGAGGTCCTGGGACTCAGCCTGCCGCTGTGTCAATGGATCTCAAACTTTCTGACGGACAGACCACAAGCTGTACGGGTGAAAAAACACACCTCATCCACCCTCACCCTCAGCACTGGAGCTCCCCAGGGTTGTGTTCTGAGCCCCCTGCTGTACTCACTGTACACATATGACTGTGTGGCCAGTTTCAACCCCACAACCATCATCAAGTTTGCTGACGACACCGTTGTGGTGTGCCTGATCTCCAACAACGACGAGACGGCCTACCTACAGGAGGTTAAAATTCAATTCAATTCAATTCATTTTTATTTGTATAGCGCTTTTAACAATGAAGCAGCTTTACACAGATAATGTGGTGATTAAATGTAAATATGTTCTTTGTAAGTATGTTTGTCCCTGATGAGCAACTGTGGCAAGGAAAAACTCCCCGAGATGGCACAAGGAAGAAACCTCGAGAGGAACCAGACTCAAGAGGGAACCCATCCTCATCTGGGTTGCATCAAATGTCCATTTGAAGCATATATACAAAGTTGCGGGGTGCAGTGATGATGATCAGAAGCAAACTGCACTCCCGAGTCAGTGCAGCAGAAGTGTGAAGATCCACGGAGGGGAGAGGGGCAGGAACAGTGGTCACTGGAGCCTCAGGAGCATGTTTAACTCGACCGAGATAGAGAGAGAGAGAGAGAGAGAGAGAAGGATATGGATTATTAAGTGTATCTATTGGTGTATGAAAGTTAATGTCACTGTGCAGTTTGGCAAAAACCTGGAGAGATGGTGCCAGGAGAACAACCTTCTTCTGAACGTCAGCAAGACGAAGGAGTTGATCGTGGACTTCAGCACGAAGCAGGATCGGTCATACCAACCGCTAAACATCTGCGGGACTCCAGTGGAAAGAGTGGACAGTTCCCGGTACCTGGGTGTTCACATTAAACAGGACCTGTCTTGGTCCTGTCACATCAACACCCTGGTGAAGAAGGCCCGGCAGCGTCTGTACCATCTGAGACGCCTAAGGGACTTTAAACTACCCTCTCAGGTGCTTAAGACTTTTTACACCTGCACCATTGAGAGCGTTCTGACGGGTAGCATTACTTCCTGGTTCGGGAACAGCACCATGCAGGACAGACGAGCCCTCCAGAGGGTGGTGCGTTCAGCTGAACGTACCATCCACACCGAGCTCCCTGACCTGCAGGACATCTACAGCATGTGGTGCAGGACCAGAGCCAGGAAAATTGTGAAGGACCTCAGCCATCCCAACAATGGACTCTTTTCTCTGTTGCGTTCGGGGAAACGCTTCCGCTCCCTGAAGGCGAACACAGAGAGAATTTATTTCATATTTTCTTTTTCGTATTTATTTCATATTTTTTTTTATATTATTTTTTTTACCACACCATTCCGCACAAGGACACTTTACACCACACCTTACTGCACACGGACACTCATGGACAATCAAAAACCATGCCTAACTTGTTTACTGTTGTTTACTGGTTAACTGCACACTGCCATAAACATTTTCCGTGTACATTTTTCTGTGGATGTGTATATATATATGTATATGTATGTATATATACATACATATTTATATATCTTTATATCTTTATTTATCTGCCTTCTTTTTCTTATTATATTTTTCTTCAAATTTTGTTATTATATTTATATTTTTATTCTCCTTTTTACCCTATTGTATTCCCTCATGCCGGACCGTCGTCAAAAGCATTTCACTGCATGTCGTACCCTGTATGTATGTGTATGTGACAACTAAAATTTGATTTGATTTGATTTGATTGATTTGATTATACCACTCACAGTGAGGTCATATCCTCTATACCACTCACACAGTGAGGTCATATCCTCTATACCACTCACACAGTGAGGTCATATCCTCTATACCACTCACACAGTGAGGTCATATCCTCTATACCACTCACACAGTGAGGTCATATCCTTTATACCACTCACACAGTGAGGTCATATCCTTTATACCACTCACACAGTGAGGCCATATCCTCTATACCACTCACAAAGTGAGGTCATATCCTCTATACCACTCACATAGTGAGGTCATATCCTCTATACCACTCTCACAGTGAGGTCATATCCTCTATACCACTCACACAGTGAGGTCATATCCTCTATACCACTCTCACACTGAGGTCATATCCTCTATACCACTCTCACACTGAGGTCATATCCTCTATACCACTCACACAGTGAGGTCATATCCTCTATACCACTCACACAGTGAGGCCATATCCTCTATACCACTCACACAGTGAGGTCATATCCTCTATACCACTCACACAGTGAGGTCATATCCTCTATACCACTCACACCGTGAGGTCATATCCTCTATACCACTCACAGTGAGGTCATATCCTTTATACCACTCACAGTGAGGTCATATCCTCTATACCACTCACAGTGAGGTCATATCCTTTATACCACTCATAGTGAGGTCATATCCTCTATATCACTCTCACACTGAGGTCATATCCTCTACACCACTCACACAGTGAGGTCATATCCTCTATACCACTCACACAGTGAGGTCATATCCTCTATACCACTCACACAGTGGGATCATATCCATTATACCACTCACTGTGAGGTCATATCCTCTATACCACTCACACAGTGAGGTCATATCCTCTATACCACTCTCACAGTGAGGTCATTATATAATGTTTAAATTACTAAATTTGTCCCTGATTAGCAAAACAGTGGTGACAATCTGAACAGTAGCGGTGGCGGTGTCACGGTTATTTATAATGATAATTTAAGCATCACACCAAAAATAATTCCGTCAATCAATAATAATAACAATAATCACACAATAATCAATCGGTTCCATTAATTATTATTTATAGACCACAGGACCTTATTTAGAAATAAATTTAAACCTTTAGACAAAGTATGAATTGTAGTATTTTACATATTCATTTTGATAATCAGGAAGATCGTCTGAGAAAATCGCATTCATTCTTGATTTTAGATCATGTTGGATACACTCTTGATTTAATACTAACATTTAAATCAAATCTTCGTTCTTCTTTGGACTTCTCCCATTAGGGGTCGCCACAGCGGGTCATCTCAATCACACCTCCCTCACCTTGTCTCCAAAACGTCCTACATGCGCTGTCACTCTAATAAACTCATTTCTAATCCTGTCCATCCTTAGCACTTTCATTGAACATCTCAACATCTTCAGCTCTGCTACCTCCAGCTCCACCTCCTGTCTTTCACTCAATGGCACTGTCTCTAATCCATACAACATCTCAGGTCTCACCACAGTCCTATAAACTTTCCCTTTCACTCTCACAGATACTCTTCTATCACAAATCACTCCTGTTATCACTCTTCTCCACCCACTCCACCCTGCCTGCACTCTTTTCTTCACTTCTCTAACACACTCTCCATCACTCTGCACTGTTGACCCCAGGTACCACAAATTACAATATCATCCACTAACATCATAGTCCACGGAGACTCCTGTCTGACCTCGTCCGTCAACCTGTCTATCACCACTACAAACAGGTAAGCCCAGAATGGTTTCATGCCGAGAAAGAGCACTAACGAAGCATTATTTGCTTTGAGAAAGTTGATGTAGAAGTATAGAGAAGGTGTTGGAGTTGTGGTATTGTATGAGGAAGTCTGGTGTGTCAGAGAAGTATGTGAGCCCTCAGATCCGATCCTTGATGCAGTCCGACCTTCACCTTAAACCAGTCTGTCGTTCCTAATGCACACTTCACAATGCAACTCCTTCTGTCCTTCTCTATACTTCTCCATCAACATTCTCAAAGCAAATAATGCGTCTGTGGTGCTCTTCCTCGGCATGAAACCATACTGCTGCTCACAGATGGTCACCTCTTCTCTCAGCCTGGCTTCCACTACTCTTTCCCAGAAGAGTTATATAACTTCTCCTCCAGCTCCTCATTTGCCTTTTCCTTGGCTTTCACCACATCCCTTTCTAACTGTCTCCATCATCACTTCTGCAGTAGTTCCACAATCATCCAGCACCTCTTCACCACCACCGAGCCCCTGTCTGAACTCTTCCCTGAACCTCACACTACACTCTTCCTCCTTCAGTTTCCACCATCTTATTCTTCTTTCAGTCCTCACTCTCCTCCTCTTCTTCCTCACCTCTAAAACCATCCTACAGACCACCATCTGATGCTGCCTAGCTACACTGTCCCCCACCAACACCTTACAGTCTTCATCTAACTCACTCCAGAATCTTTCCTTCTCCTCCATCTCACAACCCACTTGTGGAGCATAAACACTGATGACATTTATCATCACCCCTACAACTTCCACCTTCACGATCATCACTCTATCAGAAACTCTCTTCACCTCCACTACACTCTTACTGTACTCTTCCTTCAGAATCCCCCCTACACCATTTCTCTTTCCATCCACACCATGATAGAACAGTTTAAACACCTCGAAAGTTCCTGCTCTGACTTCCTTTCCACTTGGTCTCCTGAACACACAACATCTCTACCTTTCTCCTCTCCATCATATCAGCTCCCTCTCTCCCTTTACCAGTCATAGTACCAACATTTAAAGTACCAACCTGAACCTCCACTTCTCCTCCACTTCTCCTTTCCCTGCTCTCTCTGTAGACGTCTTCCTCCTCTCCTTCTCCTCCTTCAGCCAACAGCAGCCCAGTTTCCACCGGTACCCTGTCGGCTAACTTTCATTACACGAAACTCCACATTTCTCCGGACTTGGGACCGACACTGAGAGTCACCTGACTTGTGCAACTCTAATGGCTGGGTTGGTGAACCAGCTTAATTTAATGCTAAATAGTCTTGCTTTTATCTCTGTATTAGTTAAACACATTACATGAAATTTCTGATCAGTATTAGTTTAATTTGTGATCAGCGCTTTTGATCTAATATTCAACAGTCCTATATTTTTACTATATATATTTTTTTATTCAACCAGGTTAGTCTCATTGAGATATAGAATCTCTTTTTTAAGAGAGGCCTGGCCAAAATAGCAGAACAAAATTAAATCACACAATAACAAAACAAACAGAAACGCAAAAGACAACTCAAGTGCATTTCAATTTAAATAAAAGTGCCATTAATTAAAACATTTGCACGTGTGGATAGACTCATGTTCTATAGATTTAACATAATGTTTAAAATCATTTAAGGATATTAGACACTGTAGCTTTAGTAAATTCTGTAGGTCATTCCAAGTTGAAGGTGCAAAAAACATAAAAGCCTTTTTGAACATTTAATGAGAGAATTTTCTGGGACCGTAAACCATAAGTACTCTGTACAAAAGCCTGGCTGCCTGCCTATAATACCCTTATATATAAAAATATAAAGGTGAGTAAGCCGGCGATTTGACAGAGAGGGAAAATTCACTTTGGAGTAAAGTGTACAATGATGCGTGAGAGGTCTGCAATTTGAAATAAACCTTAATGCTCCATGAAACACAGCATCCAACATCCGAAGACACTTTGATGGGGCATTCATATACAACAGATCACCATAATCAATAATAGAGAGAAATGTGGCATCAACTAGCCTTTTTCTAGAAAAAGTAAAACAAGATTTGTTCCTAAAGAAAAAACCTAGCTTTAATTTAAACTTGTTTACTAGATTCTGTATATGAAGCTCAAAAGAAAGGTGCTCATCAATTAAAAATCATAAATATTTATAAGATGAAGCTACCTCAATTGTTTTACCCTGGTCAGTAACAATATTCAGGTCTAACTTTTTTTTCCTTGAGTTTAAAAATACCATTACTTTGGTCTTCTCTGCATTAAGCACAAGCTTTAAATAATAAAGCTGTGCTTGCACTCTATCAAAAGCAGTTTGCAAGCATTCATACGCCTTCCTAATGGCAACTGCACAACAATAAATGACCGTATCATCTGCATAAAAATGGAAAGATGCATGTTGAAAATTTTCCCCTAGATAGTTTATATAAATAATGAATAAAAGTGGCCCTAGAATGGAGCCTTGCGGGACCCCCTTACAGATTGATAAATATTTTGACGTTAGGCCATCAACTTGCGTACCAGCCCACAGAGTGTTGAGATATACCTATACTGATCAGTCTCTGCACTATATACTGTGGTCAACAGTGTCAAATGCTTTCGACAAATCAATGAGCATAGACACACAGTGTTTCTTATCATCGAGTTCTTTGACTATGGTGAAGGGAGAAGAAGCTAAGACTTAAAGTTTTGTCAGCAGTAATAAAGGTGTCATTTACAGGCTCCGACACTATAGGAGCAACAGAATTAAACAAAGATCCAGATTATATGAAATAATCATTAAAAAATGTAACATTTCTACTTTGTCAGATATAGACACACCATTTTAACTAGAGACACTGGAAACCCTGTTGGTTTACTCGTTGCACATTATGACTTCATAGTTTTCCAGAATTTTTTTGGGTCATTTAGATTCTCTGTAGTTTCAGATAAATAAAATTCAGCTTTAGCTTTTCTGAAAATGAAGTGAATCTGTTTTGCAAACATATGAAGACAAGCCAGTCAGCATCAGTATCCGATCACCTTGCTTTTGCCCAGGCTACATTTCTCTCGTGGAACAATTTAGAAATCTCAGAAGAAAACCAGGGATTGTCCCGACCCTTAATTCTAAATATACGAATAGGTGCATGTTTGTTCAAAATATCAAGAAAACCGTTTTGAAAAAAAGTCAGGGCTAATTCCACATCATCAAACAAAGCAATTCTACTCCAGTCAAAATAAAACAAATCATATAAAAAACCCTGTTCAACAAACATTTTCATATTTCGCCTTTCAACAATACGAGGTGTAGCCTTGGGCACCTTAGTATCTCTAATAGCAGCAATCACACAATGATCACCCACATCATTAGAAAAAACACCTATTGCAGAATACTTAAAAGGGGTATTGGTCAGGATTAAATCAATGAGTGATGATTTCTCCGGACATTTAGGATTTGGCAGAGTAGGAGTGTTAATTAATTGAGTCAAATTTAAACTGTCACACTGTTCTTTAAAAGCATTTGATACCGGCCTTAGCCAGTCCCAGTTCAGATCACCAACAACAATAGTGGCATTACAAATAACTTGACTCAACAAATTTGATAATGTAGAAGAAGAGTCATTTGATGAATATGGAGTTCTATACCAACCAACCAGTCTGATTTGGTGGTCTTTTGAGACTTCAAGATTTAATGCCAAAAACACAAATTGTTTACAAACTGATTTTGAGAGCACCAAACTAGAATTAAATTTGCATTTGATATAAATAGCAACACCTTCCCCTCTTTTTGGGCGATCTGAACGATACACATTATAACCATCAATGCCAATATCGTTATCAAGGACAGATTTAGTCAGCTAGGTTTCAGACAAAACAACGATGTCAGCCTCAGTTGATTTGACCCATAAATTAACCATATCTAGTTTGGACACTCCAAACATTGAGATGAATAATACCCAGGCCAGACCTTGATTCAAAATCTTCAGGTGTATCACATATCTTAAGGCTATCAGGGCCCAGATTAGGCAGAACATTTCCAGAAATTAATAATAAAATAATAACAAGAAGTCTGGACTTAGCTGATTTGCAGCAGAAAGTCCCAGATCTAGAATTTAATGATATAAAAAAAAAAACAGGAAGTGAGTCTGCAGTGACAATAAACCAATCCTCCAAAATGTAGAGGCAATGAAGATGGAGTAGATTTGCAGCCTTAAAACCAAACATAAATAAGTGACTTGGCCCCTGTGATTTAAATTATGTAGACCATACAGTATTCACTGTAGTGAAAAGAGAATCCAGTATGCTATGAGATGTATGAAGAACCTTAGTGATTTTAATAAAATGCTTACATTTACAGCATTTAGCAGACACCCTTAAGAGCCTTGCTAAAGGGCCCAGCAGTGGCAGGTTTTGAACTCAGGACCAGTGAGCAACCACTGCCCACTTTTTGCTTAAATAAAACTCATCTGAAACCAATTATGTAACTGTACGACACGCATCCGGGGATGAAATATTTTTAGTAAAGAGTTTGAAAACACACAGCAAGAAAACAAAAGCAGACACGGCCTTGTGCATAGAGGGTTCTCGCACTGGGAATAGAGTGTCACTTCATCCCTAACAGGAAGACAGAGCAAAGTTCATTTCTCCTAGGATACATAAGGATGTGGTAAAAAAAAAAAACCAACCACACACACACACACACACACACACACACACACACACACACACACACACACACTTCCTCATTGAGATGGACTAAGACATTCTGCTGATTTAACTCTTAATATTTACACAATGTTCTGTCATGTCCAGAGAACAGTACTGAAGTTCAGATTTATATTATACACTGTTTTTCTGAATTTTCTAAGACTACAGCTTTCATACAATCCGCCTGGGATCTTTTTATTGTCTTATTATAAATGAATTTGATGTATTTATTTAAAACTCCTTATTACAGTTTATTTCAATTTACATTTGTAAAAAATAACTATAACTACTGATATTGCTCAAAAAGATGAAAATGAAAAAAAAAAAAAAATGAATTGATACATGAAATCAGTCCTGGGGCAGTCCAGAAAATTACTGGGTTAAAAGCCACATGTCTCATAATTTCAGATTTCAAATTTTATAAAGATTTTAATAACAAATGTTTGTAGGAATCTCATTTATCTGTCAGGGTCTGTACCAGTATGATCCCCCACGCCTACTTAGATCAAAAGATGCAGGCTATTTGTTGGTACCTTAAATAATTGAAGACACCAGCAGTTCAGTAAAGCTTCATCTTTCTAAATAAACCGGGATTTGCTAAAGTGGATGCATTTGTAATACAATCATAGTGTAATCAAGTAGTGCATTTTTTTTCTCTGCATGTTGTTTGTGTGTACTGCTTACACAAATTCAGCAAATACATTTGTTATACGTTTTTCACTGAATAACAGTGATCTGAAATTGCTGCTTGAGGCTTAGACCTTTAGAATGATGTATAGTTAGTCATGGTTACACTTTTATTTAATCTATTGCTTAAATAAAATATTACATCAACACCTGAGGACACTGGGATATCAGCCACACTGGCGTGACCCTGAAGGCTAAGAAGTTAATTATAAATGAACAAGTAAATATTATAAAATTAGATTAAAAGTGTAACATAGAAGCTCCCCAGAAGCTCCACAACACCCTCTGTCCCCATATTTGAATGGTGCATCCGCATCTTTATTCTTGTGGAGACTCGGAAAGTTCATGTGTCTACTGCAATGCTATTGAGCTTATATTATTGTATCACCAAAAACATACTGATAAAGTTAATCTAAGTGTGGTTGACCAGCTGTTTCCCCTGAGAATGGAAGGTCCTCCAGTGGGTGGTGACCTCGACCCTACTGATCACCTTGGAGATAAATACTCTCTGACTGATTGCTATCAGTTTGTTGATGTAAATGGTGAGTTCTCCACACTCTCTGAGGTAAGGTTTGGTGTTCTGCATGGATTTCTCTTAGGCCCACTGCTTTTCTCTTTAAATCTGCTGACTCTTGGTGAAATTCTAAATAAACATGGTATTTGCTTCCATTGCTATGCTGATGACACACTGTATTTTTCAGCAAAGCCAGATGAGAGAGATCAGCTTAACAATGTTGAGGAGTGTGTAAAGGACATTAGACAGTGGATGCTTGAAAACTTGCTTCTGCTCAACTCAGATAAGACAGAAGTACTTTTACTAGGACCACATGCAGCTAGAAATAAACTTTCTGATTCTGTAGCATCTCTGGATGGTGTTTCTGTTTCAGTGTGTACAGCAGTCAAAGACCTCGGTGTGATTATTGACCCGAGTCTTTCCTTCGAGGATGCAGAAAAAAAAAAGAAGATGTTTTTGTAACATCTAGATTAGACTACTGTAACGCTTTACTGTCTGGGTGTTGGAGTTCGTGCAGAAATAAGCTTCAGTTAGTTCAGAATGCAAAAGCAAGAGTCCTCACTAGATCTAGAAAATATGATCACATCAGCCCTGTTTTAATCATCTACACTGCTCCCAATTCCATCTCACACTGATTATAAAATACTACTACTGACGTATAAAGCACTTAAAGCCGCAGTATCTGAGTGAACTTCTGTACCAGGATGATCCTCCACGCCTACTTAGATCAAAAGATGCGGGCTATTTGTTGGTACCTCAAATAATGAAGACTCCAGCAGGGGGCAGATGTTTCTCTTATAAACCCCACAGTTATGGAACAACCTTCCAATCAGTGTTCGGACTCAGACACAGTCTCAGTGTTCAAGTCGAGGCTGAACACATATTTATTTAGTGGAGTCTTTAGTCAGTAGGTGTTTGTGAGGTAAAGGAGCAGATCTGGAGGGATCATGGATATGGAGTGTTTGGTGAACTGGGATATTTGGATGCTGTCGTCTCCTCACTCTCACACGTTCACTCAGGTTTGTTGATGGTGGTGTGGTGGGTCGTCTCTTATCCCAGAGATCCCTCATGTCTGTGTTTCCTTCTGCTTCTCCATTTTAGTGCTGCTGCCAGAGTGAATCTTACCAGAGTCCAAACTGCACAGTGACATTAACTTTCATACACCAATCAGGAGACTTAATAATCCATATCCTTCTCTTCCTGTCCAGTCCCAGCATCTCTCTAGAGTTTGAAGATAAACTCTGGTTTGCCTAGTCATGTAAGCTCGCAATAACTATTTTCTCGTCAAACTTTAATAGACATTAATCTACACTAATGGTGTCTTCGACTGAGGATTTACATAGACGAATCATAACTGTCAAGCACCACTCCAAAGATTTGACCGTGAGATTGCCTTCTCCTATCAAACCATAGAATTTTTGTAAATTGCATTGCATAATATAAATGCACTGTACAAACATCGTAGTGGACATTGTGAATTCAGGCTTTGGACTCAAGTTCATCAGCAAGTCTAACAGAAAGGGACTGTTGCCAGCATCGTGAGCATAAAAAAATGTCACTGTAAGAAAGGTGGTCTGTATGCTAACTTTCACAACCAATGCTATTGAACTAAAGAGGTGCAACATCTTCAGAGCAGAGGTAATTGCTATGGACTCTAGTAAAAGCAAAGGGTTTGCAAAAACAACCAGTGGTGCTCTGGTGTTATTATTAAATCCCACTGTTGTGCTGATGTTGAATTCCTCTTTATAAAGTGCAGCTCTTTTTATCTTTCTCATCAATACTCATGCATTATAATCATGGCAGTGTATGTACCCCGGATACTAATGCTAAGCTAGCAATGAATTAACTTGTTTAGACTAATAATCAACTATTTTTTTTATTTGTATTGCGCTTTTAATAATGAACATTGTCTCACAGCAGCTTCACACAGATAACGTGTTGATAAAAAACGAATAAGTTCTTTATAAGTGTAAGTTTGTCCCTGATGAACAAGCCACTGGTGACTGTGGTGAAGAAAAAAACTTGCCGAGAAGCAGAAGGAACCAGACTCATAAGGGAACCTCATCCTCATCTGGGTGCCACCAAATGTAAATTATTACAGATAAAGATGTTGAGGTGCAGCGATGGAACAAGGATTCTGTAAGTAGTTTCTATCATTTCTGTATTTTTGATCCCACAAATTTGAGGACAGTAAATTCTATCAAAATGTCTCTTTCACCACAAGAGAAGATAACAGCCTTGGTCATGTTTACCAGAAAAATTACTTAGGCCTTCAAAGCTATTTCCCTCCCCTACTTACACAATAGATCATATATCTCTGTTCCTACTTCCCCAATGTACCACCATCATCAAATGTATCATAATGGAACATATACAAACAAAGTTTTAAAAAAGGGATTAAAGCTGCAAAATATACCTTTAAACTTCAGATAGAAAACAACGTCCATAAGTACAACCCTTGATGCATGTGGGCAGAAATCCATCCCCTGAGGAATCATAAACCAGTATTCCCTCAATCAGTGAGAACATCCCTTCCAGATGTCTGAACTCATATTATGCAAGATTAAGAATCTCGAAAAACAAATCCACGAAATAAAGCTAATGTCCAACCTGATGTACAGCCACTCACAATTTCTACCCGGTGGAACCCTTGCCATAAGTAGGGTAGATGCATATAAGGCCCTGGGGGCATTCCAGGCAGAGTGCTCAAGGCCTGTGCAGAGTTGTTGTTTGAGATCTTTACCAACATTTTCATATTGTCTTTCACCCAGGCAGTGGTTCCTACCTTGATTCTGCATACTGGTGTTCCACAGGGCTATGTACTGAGCCCAATCCTCTACTCTGTCTTTACACATGATTGCATCTATTTCCATAATCATGTCGGCAGATGATACTAACCTTAGAATGCCTGATCAGTGACAATGATGAGATGGCCTACAGGGAAGAGTTCAGCAGCTAACAGCATGATGTTCTAATAACAATTTCAAGAGGTCCTTCAGAGAATAGTGCAAACTGTTCAAAACATCACTGGTGTCCAATTAACATCCACCAAATACTGACACTGCAAACACTGCCTACAGTGAGTGAGAAACATAATCAAAGATAGCGCTCACCAATCATGGTCTGGTTAGAGGTCTTCGCTGTGGGTTTAAAAGGTTTTGAGAATAGTTTTGTAACACGCCTACAGATGGCAGCACAAAGCTGCACACACAGTCACATGGAGCACCGACCTTCATAAGTCAGTGTGCCAAAAGACATCTGTGCTATTCTGAACACGTGCATTATAATGTTGGCAATTTCATCATGGAAAGCAAAATAAAACTAAAGGCAAACATGAAATTTTGCATAAAACTGGGCAAATCTACCACAGAAATGACATTCTGCAAGTTCAAGTCATTTGAGGTGTTTTAAGAGAACAATCCACAACATTGCTGCCAATGTCGGTGTGATACGGAACATTCCAGACGAACCTCACATGGGATTTGACGCTGCCGAGTTCTTTCCCAGGCTGCTGACCCAGGAGCAGAAAGAAAGCCACATTGAAGTCTGCCAAGAGCTCCGTCAGCATGCTGTGTACAAGCCGTCCTTCATGTCGAGCATCATTACTAGTGACAAAACTCAGGTGTATGGGTATGACCCTAAAACGATGCAACAGTCTTTACAGTGGAAGGTGAGACTGGTCTGCAGCTCGACCAAGTGCATGCTTATTGTCCACATTTGCGGCATTGTGCATCAAGAATTTGTCCCCACGAGTCACACTGTCAGTAGTGAGTTCAGCTGCCAGGTTTTATGGCGTTCATTGGTTGGAACATGTGGTGAGAGCGATCTGTGGTGCGCTAGTCTCAAAACCTTTTGATACCACCTTGTAAGCGTTCACTTTCTGATATTTAAATCTACATATGGTTTAAACACAACTTGGTCCTATTTGCAGTTAGCACCCAACTTGCCCATTTGTCTCCTGCACTTCCAATTGAATTTTACACAGGCTTTATTGAAAGACAGTGCAGCTTGTATCTACACAGTAGCAGACCAAGAAAGTCATTGTTCACCGTCTTCCTCCTTCCTTTCACAACTATTTCTCTCGAGAGTTTATCTTCTGGCATCGTCGTGTGTTTAAAAAATCATCATCGGTGAATCTTTTCTCTCGATGGCGTGCAGCTCAGAACACAGGTGAAGTGTGTTTTCATGCTCGGTTGTTTTTAGCGTGTGAATGATTCACATTTCCTGTAGACAGTCCGAGTGAGCGGCAGGTCAAACCTCAGAGGAACATCATCCATATTTATGATGTGGTGCGGCCCGATTCAGTGGGAGCGCATCTGATTTAATATAAAGACTTTTTTTATTGGTTCATCTGAACCTGTTCCGCAATTTCATTGGTCTAATGTTATGGGGTTCAGTTTTTTGGCGTGAAGTTTGTGAAACCGAGAAAAACCCAGGAAAAACTCCATAAATTAGCCGCTTCATTGTTTAAGCTGCGGGATTCAAAGCGTGAAAAAAAAAAAGTAGCAGCTTATAGTCCGGAAAATACGGTAAGCTAAATCTAATCCTGTAAATGAAAATCAAATAGTAGAAGAGCAATTTTCGAGTGTGAGTGTAGAATTAGAGAAGATATTTCACTCACAATGGCATCCTGCTGCACATATCCAATGTCCTCAATGTCTTTAATGTTGATAACGTCAACGTGTGTGTCTTTGCTGTGGACGGTGGCGTATCGTTCAGTCTTCATCATCACAGCCTTAGAGCTACACCTACACATTAACACACAGACACACACACATTTAAACACCTTTAAACACACTAACTGATAAACAGCTGTTTATTTTCCCAATCCATTTTTTATCATTATTACTGATATCAATACGGTTTCCCTGGTGGTCTAGTGGTTAAGATGCAGCGTTCTCACCGCTGCGGCCCGGCTTCAGAAGGGAACAGAGGTGATGATGAGGTGATGGTAGGTGTGGTTTTAAGGAGAGGAATGTGGAAGGGCAGATGGTGGAATTTTGGTGGATTTTGTTAAAAGGATGGAAATGGCAGTGGTGAACACATGTTTTAAGAAGAAGGAGGATCATAGGGTGACGCACACTCACCTGCCACTTTATTAGGTACACCTGTCCAACTGCTCGTTAACACAAATTTTTAATCAGCCTATCACATGGCAACATGAGCATGGCAGTGAAGAGGTGCTGGATGATTGGGAAAATACTGCAGAAATGATAAAGGAGAAAAGGATTTGTAGCGATTGTCCAGACAGAGGAACCGAGCTGGAAAGGATGTGCTGCAAGTTAGAGCAATAAAGGATGGAGAGGGAAATGTGTTGACTAGTGAGGAGAGTGTGATGAGAAGATGAATGGAGGATTTTGAGCAGCTCATGAACGAGGAAAATGAGAGAGAAAGAAGGTTGGATGATGTGGAGATGTGAAGCAGGATGTGGATAGGATTAGTAAGGAGGAAGTGAGAGCAGCGATTAAGAGGATGAAGAGTGGAAAGTCGGTTGGACCAGATGACATACCGGTAGAAGTTCAAGCTCAAGTTCATGTTTATTTCTATTGCGCTTTTCAAAATGGACATTGTCTCAAAGCAGCTTTACAGAAATTAAAGTGAATTATGTGTATTGATTCCTGATTAGCAGCCTGGGGTGACTGAAGCATGGAGATGTTTAGGAGAGATGCAGTGGAGTTTTTAACAAAATTGTTTAACAAGATTTTGAAGGGTGAGAGGATGGCTGAGGAATGAAGAAGGTGTTTGATGGTAGAGGTTTTTAAAAATAAGGGAGATGTGCAGACCTGCAGTAACTACAGGGGAATTACGTTGAACAGGGTTTTGGGATGGGACTAAAAATGATCTGACTGTAGTGGAAAGTTGGCTGAAAGCTGCAGGTGAAAGTTCATTCAGTGTAAGAACTTCATCTGAGCGTCTAGATGGCCAGCATTAAATGTAACATGTGCAGGTTCTGTGGTTGTATATGGATGATTATCCCCCACACACACACACACAGACACACACACACACACACATCCACATCCACACACACACACACACACACACACACACACACACACACAGACACAGACACACACAAACACAGACACACACACACACACAGTGTGCTGTTTTCACACACTGACAGTGACAGATGTTAGTTAAATAAAGGACATTTGTTGGTTTGGGAGTAAAATATGAAGTCCTGCAGTCCGATGCCTCGTTCATCACAGCAGATAGAATCAGAATGAGCAAATAAAGACCACTCGCTAAATATAGAACGGGGGTGTCAAACTCAATCACACAGGGGGCTAAAAGTCAAAGCACAGTTTAGGTCGCAGGCCGAACAGGATAAACTGTTTATTAATAATTATTTGTTTTTAATCAATAATAATAAAAAAGACAGGAATATTATTCCAGAATAAATAAACCTAAAATTAAATAACTTGAAATATTTTGCTCTCCATGAAAATATCTCCCGTGGAACACCGGACGTGCTGTGGTGAAAAACATCTGCTGAAATGTCAGATTCTTCTTTAACTCTTCTACTTTCTGTATCTTCTGCTCTGCATTCAGGTTCTTCAGCTTCTCCTAATGTTTTGTCTCGTAGTTCCATCTAACACACACGTGTTTACCGCCAGTGTCAGTAAACATCTACTCAGAATCCCATCGGTTTTAAAACGCTCTGTTTCAAAGGCGCTGTTTCACAATAACTTTAGAATAGCGTTAAATACATCAACAAAACCCTCACCGACGCACGACTGCTCCCAAGTAGCCTAGTGTTCGGCAAGGCAGCTGAAGCGCTGCATTATGGGATCTGTAGTTTGTTTTATCAGCGCTTCTATATAAAATCATCTTTTGGGCCAAATATAATTGTACATAGGGCCGATGAGACCCGCGGCCACAGAGACACTTCTGCATTTCCCCCTTACTCCAGCTGACACCTCACTGCTGACCATCTCTCTTTCATTTACAGCATTAACCCTGACCCTAACCCACAGACAACATAGAGCTACAACACACACACACACACACACACACACAAAACACAGAACTACACACACACAACATAGAGCTACACACACACACACACACACACACACACACACAACACAGAGCTACAAACAAAACACAGAGCTACACACACACACACACACACACACACACGCAAAACACAGAACTACACACACAACATAGAGCTACACACACAAACACACACACACACAACACAGAGCTACACACAAAACACAGAGCTACACACACACACACACACACACCACAAAACTACACACACAACACAGAGCTACAACACACACACACACACACAACACAGAACTACACACACAACACAGAGCTACAACACACACACACACACGCACACACACACACAACACAGAGCTACAAACAAAACACAGAGCTACACACACACACACACACACACACACACGCAAAACACAGAACTACACACACAACATAGAGCTACACACACAAACACACACAACACACACACACACACACACGCACACAACACAGAACTACACACACACACACACACACACACACACACACACACACACACACAAAACTACACACAACACAGCTACAACACACACACACACACACAACACAGAACTACACACACACACACAACACAGAGCTACAACACACACACACACACACACGCACACAACACAGAACTACACACACACACACACACAACACAGAGCTACACACACAACACACACACAACACAGAGCTACACACACAACACACACACAACACAGAGCTACACACACAACACAGAGCTACACACACACACACACAACATAGAGCTACTACACACACACACAGAACTACACACACAACACAGAGCTACACACAACACAGAGCAACACACACACACAAAATAGAGCTACAAGACACACACTCACACACAACACAGAGCTACACACACAACACAGAACTACAATACAGACAACACAGAGCTACACACACACACACACACACACACACACGCGCACACACACGCACAACACACACAACACAGATATACAACACACACAACACAGAAATACAACACACACAACACAGAGCTACAACACACACACAAAACACAGAGCTACACACACACACAACATAGAGCTACACACACACACACACACACACACAGAGCTACACACACAACACAGAACTCTACACACACACACACACACACACAGAGCTACACACATAACACAGAGCTACACACACACAACACAGAGCTCTACACACACACACACACATACACACACACAGAGCTACACACACACACACACGCACACAGAGCTACACACACAACACAGAGCTCTATACACACACACACACACACACACACACACACACACACACAGAGCTACACACATAACACAGAGCTACATGAAAGCACACAAAGTAAAGGACTAAAGTAAGTGTCCTCACAACACAAAGTGCAGCGTGTGCAACCGAGTGCAAACAGACAAAAAGTGTAGAACAAATACACAAAACACACAATAGCACTGACAAGTAAACCTGCTGTATAATGTTGTATAGTACATTGTGCAAAAAAGAGAAATATAAATCAGAGTGTACTCATAAACATTGAAACAATGTTGTGCAAAACAGGATGTAAAACAATATAATATGATTATGATATAATATGGGGTTGGTGAGACCTGAGATGTTGTATGGATTAGAGACAGTGTCATTGAGTAAAAGACAGGAGGTGGAGCTGGAGGTAGCAGAGCTGAAGATGTTGAGATGTTGGTTGGGAGTAACGACAATGGACAGGATTAGAAATGAGTTTATTAGAGGGACAGCACATGTAGGACGTTTTGGAGACAAGGTGAGGGAGGTGAGATTGAGATGGTTTGGACATGTGCAGGGATGCTTCAAAATCTCTTTCCTGATGGTAGAAGAGTGAAAAGTGTGTGTAAGGGGTGTGTGTCGTCTACAATGCTGTTGGCTTTGCAGATGCAGTGTGTGCTGTAAATGTCTGTGATGGGGGGGGGGGGGGGGGGGGGGGGGTCTCCGATGGTCTTCTCAGCTGCCTCACTATTCTCTGTAGGGTCTTGCGATCCGAGTGCAGATCCCAAACCGGGCAGTGAGAGAGAGTGAGAGAGAGA
>MU575766.1:671132-674504 GCA_024362625.1 Silurus asotus | reverse complement strand
ATGTACTATATGTAAAACACAATATACAGAGTAGTGTATATATATGTACTATAATATATATATATAATTACAGATGAATATATGTACTATGAACAATAATATACAGATGAATATATATATGTATTATGAACATGCTATACAGATGCCTATTACTATACACAGAGATTTACAGAAGGATGTGAGCGGTGAACATAATAATATTGCTATAGCTGTAAACAGAGAACGGGTATATGTACAATGGTGGTGGTTTATTGTGAGCAGCAATAAAAAAAAGAGCAGTGTGCAAATAAGCATATTGTGCAAATAAGCATATTTGTGTAACAGTCCGTGCAACAACAAAGTGTAAGGTGAGAGATAATCAGTGTCTTGGTGAGCATAAGTTTTTGTTCAGAGAGTCCATTAGCAAAGAGTGTGAGGTGTGGGGGGAATGTAGTAGTGTATCAGTGAGTGTCAGAGTTCACTAGAGAGACAGCTCTAGGAAAAAAGCTGTTCTTTAGTCTGCTGGTCCTGGTCCGGAGGCACCTGTAACGCCTGCCGGAGGGCAGAAGAGTGAACAGTCTGTGAGCGGGGTGAGAGGAGTCCTTAAGAATGCTGCGAGCTCGACGCAGACAGCGTTTCTTCTGGATGTCCTCCATGGCTGGGAGTGGAGTCCCTGTGATGCGCTGGGCAGTTTTCACCACCCGCTGCAGTGCCTTACGCTCAGCAGCAGAGCAGCTCCCATACCAGACTGTGACACAGCTGGTCAGGATGCTTTCTACTGCGCAGCGGTAGAAGTTCACCAGGATATCCGAGGAGAGCTGATTTTTTTTAAGTGTCCTCAGGAAAAAGAGGCGCTGGTGAGCCTTCTTGACCAGGCTGGAGGTGTTGATGTTCCAAGACAGGTCTGCCGAGATGTGGATCCCCAGGAACTTGAAACTGGAGACACGCTCAACAGCCATCCCGTTGATGTGGGTGGTGTCATGTGTGCCTCTTCCCTCCTTCCTGAAGTCCACAATAAGCTCCTTTGTCTTGGAGGTGTTAAGGAGCAGGTTGTTATTGTTGCACCATGTGGCTAGGTGCTGGATCTCCTCCCTGTAGGCAGTCTCATCATTGTTGGTGATGAGACCAATCACGGTAGTGTCATCTGCAAACTTGATGATGGAGTTGGATCCATTCACAGGCCTGCAGTCGGAGGTGAAGAGGGAGTAGAGGAAGGGGCTCAGCACACAGCCCTGTGGTACACCAGTGTTGAGTGTGATGGTGTTGGAGCAAATGGAGCCAGATCGAACCTGCTGGGGTCTTTTGGTCAAAAAGTCCATGACCCAGTTGCAGGTGGAGGTGTTAATGCCCAGATCTAGAAGTTTGCATATTAACTTGGATGGAATGATGGTATTGAATGCTGAGCTGAAGTCAACAAACAGCATACGTGCATAGGTGTTTTTATTGTCCAAGTGTGTGAGCACAGAGTGCAATGCCATGGAAACTGCATCTTCTGTGCTTCTATTGCTTCGGTAGGCAAACTGGTGGGAGTCAAATGTGGTTGGCAGAGAGTCCTTCAGGTGTGCCAGGACCAGCCGCTCAAAGCACTTCATGACAATGGGTGTCAGTGCTACAGGGCGGTAGTCGTTCAGGCACGTTGGGTTAGAGTGTTTAGGCACTGGCACAATGGAGGTACATTTAAAGCAAGTGGGAACAGCTGCTTGGGCAAGAGACAGGTTGAAAATGTCAGTAAAGACCCCAGCGAGCTGCTCAGCACATGCCCTAAGTACTCGACCAGGGATGTTGTCTGGTCCAGCGGCTTTGTGAGCGCTGATCCGGCTCAGTGCATTGCAGACATCTGTGGAGGAGAGTTTGATTGGAGAGTGATCAGCCGAGAGTTTGAGCTTTGTGGCAGTTTCTTTGTTGTCTCTCTCAAAGCGAGCATAAAAGTCATTAAGCTCATTCAGAAAGAGGACATCAGTGGCAGCGGGGGTGGAGTGGGAGGGTTTGTAATCACTGATGGCCTGGATGCCTTGCCACATGCGTCGAGGGTCAGAGTTAGAAAAATGCTCCTCTATCTTCAGCTTGTAGCAGTGCTTGGCCTCTTTAATGCCCCTCTTCAGGTTAGCTCTGGATGTGCTGTAGGCCTGAGCGTCACCTGACCTGAAGGCAGTAGTGCGTGCCTTCAGCAGGAGGCGCACCTCCTTGTTCATCCATGGCTTCTGATTGGGGTATGTGATGATCTGTTTCTGGGTAGTAACACCGTTTGTGGTGGAACTGATGTAATCCAGAACAGAGGAGGTGTAGCAGTCAATGTCTATGTGAGAGTCACTGGTGGCCTGAGAAGCAAATGAACTCCAGTCTGTGTGTAGAAACCTTTCCTGAAGTGTGATATCTGCGTCTGCGGGCCACACCTTGATGGTTCTCACTGATGGCTTTACCCGGTTGATGAGGGGTGCATATTTAGGGGTGAGAAACAAAGAAAGGTGATCTGACTGCCCCAGGTGGGGGAGGGGGGTTGCAACGTAAGCTCCAGCCATGTTTGTGTATACATGGTCTAAAGTTTTGTTCCCTCTGGTGTGACATGAAACATGCTGATGAAATTTTGGAAGAACTGCCTTTAAGTTTGAGTGATTAAAATCTCCCGCAACAATAAACGCAGCTTCCGGGTGAACAGTCTGTTGTTTACTGATGGCCGCATAAAGTTCTTTCATAGCGAGCTTAGCATCAGCATCGGGGGGAATGTAAGCAGCAGTAATAATGGTGGAAGTGAACTCCCGCGGTAGATAAAACGGTCTACATTTAATCATGAGAAACTCCAGGTTAGCTGAACAATGACTCTCAACAATAACAGAGTTCGTGCACCAAGCTTTGTTGACATAAATGCACAGTCCACCGCCTCTGGTCTTACCGGAGCCATCTAATGTCCTATCCGCCCGGAGTGTGTGTCGTCCCGCTAGCTGAATAGCGTTGTCCGGAATGCCGCTGTGTAGCCATGTTTCCGTGAAAATCATGACATTACAGTTCCGAAGTTTCATGCTGTGTGTGATGCTGAGTCGAATCTCCTCCATTTTGTTCACCAGCGACCGAACATTAGCGAGGAAGATGCTGGGTAAGGAGAGCCGGTGTGGTGTTAGCTTTAGCTTAGCTTTCACTCCACCACGCTTCCCCCGCCTTTGTTTACGATCTCGACGCCGCCTGCGAGCACTTCCGCCCGGCCGTGTAGATTGAGCTGCCTCGGGTGCTCTGGTGATCTCAGGAAGGAGATGAAGGTTGTCCATAAAACTGTCAGGGAGTCGTAAACCAATATCCAAAAGCTCACGTCGGGTGTACGATGTATATGCACTGCTGTTCTGCACGAACAGACCCGATATGAGCAACAGAAATACCGCAAAATTGCAGATTCTGGAGAGA
>MU575766.1:661132-666132 GCA_024362625.1 Silurus asotus | reverse complement strand
CGACGCTCTTGGCAGAAATCTGAGACCACGGTGAAGTCTTGAGGTCATGTGACACCCTAGGTGGTGTCCAGAGACTGAGCAACGCCCACGGCTGAGGTTTGCGAGAGTTTGGAGCAAAATGACCCACTCGGCGGGGACCGGGAGCTAAGCAAAGCCCTCTGTGGAGTACAGGTGGGGCGCAACGTCCTCTGTGGGTGCTTGGGGCATATCCTGGGGTATGACGTCACCCACAGAGGACGTTGCTCCGCACCTGTACGGCTAGATTCAGGAACACAGTGACACCTTCTGCGTTGGCTTTGAGCCGTATCGACACCCTCAGAGGAACTCAGGAGTGCTTTGTCGTTCTCTAAAGGGACCTTGAGGAGAGACGTCGCCTGGAGAGGGACTCGGAGGCGTGACGTCGCCTGGAGAAGGACTCGGCGGCATGACGTCGCCTGAAAAGGGACTCGGAGGCGTGACATTGCCTTTAGAGAGGACCCTCGGAGAGGCTTGGAGTCGAGACATCGCCATCAGAGAGGCTTGGAAGCGAGACATCGCTGTCAGAGAGGCTTGGAGGCGAGACGTCGCCGTGAGAGGGGCTTGGAGGTGAGACATCGCCTTCTGGGGCGACAATGGCCTGTTTGTGTTGCTCTCTGGCATCGGTACGACTTCCTCGTCGCGTCCAGGTGGCGGTACGACATCCCTTTCACGGCCAGGCGGTGATACGACATCCCTTTCGCGGCCTTTCACGGCCAGGCGGCAGTGTAACATCAACCTCAGCGAAACTCTGGAGCAGAGCGGCACCCTCGGCGGCACTTTGAAGCCGAGCGGCACGCTCGGTGGAACTCTGAAGCGGAGCGGCACCCTTGGCGGAACTATAAAGCGGAGCAGCACCCTCGGCGGGACACTGGAGCAGAGGGGCATGCACGTGAAAACTTTGGGGGAACCTTGCGGGAACCCCCGGAACAGAGTGCCGCGCTCTGTAGATCTCTGGAATAGAGCGGCACGCTCGGTAGGACTCTGGAACGGAGTGGCACGCTCGGTAGAACTCTGGAACGGAGCGGCACGCTCGGTAGAACTCTGGAACGGAGCGGCGTGCTTTGAGGAAATCT
This sequence comes from Silurus asotus, assembly GCA_024362625.1. Taxonomy (NCBI): domain Eukaryota; kingdom Metazoa; phylum Chordata; class Actinopteri; order Siluriformes; family Siluridae; genus Silurus; species Silurus asotus. Next base: position 665,041 of record MU575766.1, on the reverse strand, counting down.
GGAATGGAGCAGCGGCTCGGTGAATCTCTGGAACGGATCAGCATGCTTGGTGGATCTCTGGAAGAGAGTTGTGCACTCAGAGGACCTCTGGAACGCACCGAAGCACTCAGAAAAACCAACGGTGCAGACGTGGAGTTCAGCCCAGGAGTTGCATGATGAATTTGGCGTACGAACCAAAATTGCCTCCTTTCGCGCTCCAGAGCTTGCTGGCTCTAGAGAGCATGTCTCCAGACAAGAGGGAGATGCAAAACGCGATCTTGGCTTGCTCGGTGGGGAATTAGGATAAATACATCTCCATCTCGTAATTTCTGATGCTCTGTCCCCCCACTGGGCTATCTCGCCAAAGAAACAAACCGGGAATTCTACTGGGCTCTCGGGGGGGTGTGGCGCAGCTGCGCTCACATGCAAGTTTAATCCGTGAGGAGCAGCAGTGAGATTCCAGGTAAAATTTGAAGCGGAGTTTGGCTGCCAAACCATCGCGGTAGGGATTGCGGTAAGGCGGTCCCATTTTTCGGTTCCGGTCGGAAAATGCTGGCGGTCTCGGGTGAGTGATCCACGGAAGCTGAGTAACTCTCAGAACCAGCGGGGAATGCTGGCAGTCTGTGACTAGGTCGGTGTCCGTAGCCATAAAGTAGGTCCGAGGCTAGTGAGAGGTGAACAGAGGCTTATATATGGGATTTGGTAACGAGAGACAAATGTCGGGAGCAGCAGAGGGAGGCAGCATGACAGCTGCCAAGAGGGGCATGGCAGGTGGATTTCCAACAGGACTGCAGTGTGTCAGCAGCACAAAATTTACCTTCCTAAGGAGAAAAAAATCGATCTGCCCTGATCTGAAGTCTCGAATACATCAGATCAACTAGCATTTTATATTACAGTTTTGCCAAGATGGCGCCAGTGAGGTCGGCTGCCGTCACGACTGCTCCGACTACGCTTTCTCTTTTTTTGTTTATTTTATACTTTTATTCACTTAGTTACCATTCCATCTACACAAGATGGACATCATTAGATATGACAGAGACACTTATATCTATTGGTGTACAATGCACTCACTTTTCGTCGTTTTTAAACCCGGACCCATGCTGGCCGAGCGAGATCCTGAGGGAGAACAAAGGACGCGACCCGTACCGGCGTCCGCGAGGAAAACGAGCCGGCATCAGGAACAAGCTGAGGGCACGCGCACACCGCGCTCCCTTACCTAGTATCCTGTTAGCCAATGTCCAGTCACTGGAGAACAAGCTCAACGACCTCAGGGCAAGGGTCAAGTTCCAGAGAGACATTCGGGGGTTCCAACCTTCTCTGCTTCACCGAGACATAGCTGAACCCAGTGGTACCGGACCACACCATCCAGCCGGCCGAGTCTTTCTCGGTTTACCGCATGGAGTCGGGGAAGTCAAGAGGAGGTGGAGTGTGTCTGATGGTGAACAACCACTGGTGCGATCGTTTCTCTTTCACACTCCTGCACACCAAACCTGGAACTACTGACCATCAAATGTCGACCTTTTTATCCACCTCGGGAATTCAGTTCAGTCATATTCCGTGCTGTTTATATTTCACCTCAAGCGGACACGGACACTGCAGTATGGGACTTACATGAGTCACTAACACAACATCAAACACAGCATTGGGATGCTGCGCTCATTGTGGTCGGAGATTTCAACAGTGCCAACCTCAAGCGGGCACTCCCGAACTTTCATCAGCCCATCACCTTCCCCACCAGGGGTGAAAGAACACTGGACAACCGCTATACAACACTAAAGAACAGCTACAAGGCACAACCAAGTCCACCGTTTGGGAAATTGGACCATGCCGCTATCTTCCTCATGCCTGTTTACAAACAAATGCTGAAACAGGAAGCTCCAGTTCAGAGGGAGGTGGCGCACTGGACTGACAGATTGGTGGCCGCTCTGCAGGATGCTTTGGATGATGCAGACTGGGACATGTTCCGCCGCAACTCTGATGACGTCAACATGTTTACGGAAGCGGTTGTGGGATTCATCGGGAAACTAGCAGATAATACGTGCAGAAAACCACCATCAGAACGTTTCCCAACCAGAAGCCGTGGGTGGATAAAACCATCCACGACGCGCTGAGATCCCGCTCCGCTGCCTACAACACGGGGCTCGCCACCGGGGACATGGATGAGTACAAGGCTGCGTCTTACAGTAGTCGCAGAGCGGTGAAGGATGCAAAGCGGCGCTACAGGAGGAAACTAGAGTCACAGTTTTAACATGGTGGCTCTAGGAGCCTGTGGCAGGGACTAAGGACAATAACAGACTATAAAACACCATCTTCCAGAATGGTGAATGTGGACGCTTCTCTGGCAGACGAGCTAAACACCAATGCAAAGATGTTGTTCATGGACTACAGTTCAGCATTTAACACCATAATTCCCTCCACACTCACCTCTAAATTGGAGGTCCTGGGACTCAGCCTGCCGCTGTGTCAATGGATCTCTAACTTCCTGACTGACAGACCACAAGCCGTACAGGTGGGAAAACGCACCTCATCCACCCTCACCCTCAGCAATGGAGCTCCCCAGGGTTGTGTTCTGAGCCCCCTGCTGTACTCGCTGTACACATATGACTGTGTGGCCACATCCAACTCCACCACCGTCATCAAGTTTGCTGACGACACTTTTGTGGTGGGCCTGATCAACAACAACAACCGGACGGCCTACCTACAGGAGGTTAAAAACCTGGAGAGATGGTGTCAGGAGAACAACCTTCTTCTGAACGTCAGCAAAACTAAGGAGTTGATCGTGGACTTCAGCACAAAGTGGGAGCGGTCATACCAACTGCTAAATATCTGCGGTACTCCAGTGTAAAGAGTGGACAGTTTCCGGTACTTGGGTGTTCACATCACACAGGACCTGTCTTGGTCCTGTCACACTAACACCCTGGTGAAGAAGGCCCGGCAGCGTCTGTACCATCTGAGACGCTTAAGGGACTTTAAACTACCCTCTCAGGTGCTTAAGACTTTTTACACTTGCACCATTGAGAGCGTTCTGACGGGTAGAATCACTTCCTGGTTTGGAAACAGCACCATGAAGGACAGACGAGCCCTCCAGAGGGTGGTGCGTTCAGCTGAACGTACCATCCACACCGAGCTCCCTGATCTGCAGGACATCTACAGCACGCAGTGCCAGACCAGAGCCAGGAAGATTGTGAAGGACCTCGGCCATCCCAACAATGGACTCTTCCCTTTGTTTCGTTCAGGGAAATGCTTCCGCTCCCTGAAAGCAAACACTGAGAGAATGAGGAGGAGCTTTTTCCCACAGGCCATTCGGAGTTTAAACCAGGAAACACCCAGGATCTAAAAGCTGGTCCACTCTCTCCATCATCACACCTCACCTCTTGCACCACGTCACTTTAAACTCTGGACTTGCACAGCAAAGTGCACTTTATATTTATTTATTTTATACCACACCATTCTGCACACGGACACTTTATGGTCACTTACATCGCACCATACCACACACAGACACTTTATGGATACTTTACACCACACCATACTGCACACAGACACTTTATGGACAACCCACCTCTAAAATTGTCTATTGTTTACACTTTGGTACACATTGTTTACTGTTTCACCGTCTACTGCCATAGGGATTTTCTTTGTATATACATTTTTCTCTTTGTTTACATACCTATCTTTACATATCCTTTATATCTTATATTTTATTTTATATAGTTTTTATACTTTATTTATCTGCATATTTTCTTTCTCCCCACCCCATTTCCCTCTTGCCGGACCGTCGTAAAAAGCATTACACTGCATGTTGTACCCTGTATGTATGTGTATGTGATGAATAAAATTTGATTTGATTTGATTCACAGTCAAATATCACTTTATAATCCTACTTCAGTGTACATTTAGCTTTATTTTTTATATATATTTGTTTATACA
>MU575766.1:648632-653632 GCA_024362625.1 Silurus asotus | reverse complement strand
TATCTCTTGGGTGCATACATACTAGGGGTCTGATGAGAGTGGTATCACTTATTATTTAAGTTTCTCCCTGATAATGGAAGCTGCGAATGTAGAGGAGGCCGTGGAAGATACTGTTGTACAAATTGTCGAACAAACAAATGAGATGTCACTCCCAGCAGTAGAAATAAGCAACCCACCTGCACAGCAGATCAGATCAAGTTCACGTGAAAGAAGCTTGACAGAAAAAGGTCTAGAGATGCGTGAACAGGAAGTCAAGAGGCAAGAAAAAGCCTTCTATAAGGCTTATAACTTCTGGAAGGAGACAGAAAAAGAGACTAGATCTAGACTGAAAACATTCTGTTCACGTGAGAATCTCGAAATAATGCAGCAAGACATTCAAAGCAGACAACATTCAGTCTACCAGCACAATGAATCGATACTGCGTAACCATGCTACCTCTCCAGACATTGTCAATCGTATGGACGCTTGTGCCGCACTGACTGCTGAGATCAGTGATCTTGTGAGTAAACGGCTGGAGACAATAGATGAAGATTACAATGAAGTGCTTGTCAAGGAAAGAGTAAGACAAGTGCTAAACAAACATGAGTATGGCTCCATCTTTGGACTTACAGTAACAAACACAGTCTCTTCAGAGTCATCACATGCATCCTGTAATCAATCAAAGACTTCTTCCGCGATCTCAAGTAAACGAGCTGATGCAGAGGCAGAACTTGCAGCAAAACGAGAACAAGCTAAAGCTATGCAAGAAATCCATATTCAACAATTGAAGCTTGATAAGATGGAGAGTGATTGGAAGCTTTGTGAAACTAAAATGCATGCAGAAATAAAGCAAAGGGAGATCCAAATGCAGCTAAAGCTAGAAGAGGAAAGAAAACAGTTACATCAGTTGCAAGTAGACAAAGATGTGAAAGTAGCAGCAGCCCGTGTCAAGGTGTATAACGATCTTGAAGGCATCATTCAATGCAATAATGAAGAACTAGTCTCTAGCACTCACATTGGCTGTCAAACAACAGAACCCACATTTCAACTAAACCCAGAAGCTGAATTGTTCTTACCCCAGCAAGCATACTGTGAAGAGCATAAAGCCCAGCCATCTCAGGATAATGTTGCTCTTGCTCAAGCGATAGCAGATTCATTAAGCACCCATCGACTGCCTGTTCCTGAACCCACTATTTTTGCTGGCGATCCCTTGAAATTCATAGGTTGGAAAATGTCCTTTTTGGCCCTTATTGATCGGAAGACCCTCCCACCTGGTGAGAAGATGTTCTATCTTAAGAAGTACCTTGTTGGAGAAGCTCACAAAGCGGTGGAGGGATACTTTTACAGAAATTCTGAGGACGCATACCAAGGTGCCTGGAAAGTCTTGCAAGACAGATATGGGAATCCATTCATACAGCAAAGGGCTTTTCGAGACAAGTTGATGAGATGGCCCAAAATTGCGGGAAATGACCCTCTCGCTCTCCGAGACTTCACAGACTTCCTTCAAGGATGTGTTGAGGCAATTCCTCACGTTAAAGGACTAGCTATTCTAAATGACTGTAAAGAAAACCACAAGCTACTAAAGAAACTTCCCGAATGGATTATACGCAAGTGGAATCGAATTCTGGTGGAAGAGCTTGATGCGTCAGGCGACTATCCAAGTTTTAAGCGCTTTACAGAGTTCATGCAAAAGGAAACCAGAATAGTATGCAACCCCATCACTTCCCCAGTCTTTATTAATCTGAAAAATTTAGATGAACGGTTTCCCAAGCGAACTAAGGCTCTCAGTACAAAGGCTGATGTGAAAGATTTCAGCTCTAAAAGGCTTGAAACATCCAGCTTTAAGCCAAAAGTGACTTGCTTCATCTGTAAAGATGAAAAACACAACATTGCTCAATGTCCTACATTTGCAGAAAGAACCATTGAAGACAAGAAGGGTTTCGTTCGAGAAAATCACCTCTGTTTCGGGTGTCTCAGGAAAGGGCATATTGTTAAAGATTGCAAAAGACGACATAAATGTGGAATATGTGGCCGAAATTACCCTACTTGCTTGCATGAAGAAAGAGATAAAGTGCCTTTGAAAGCATCAAGGAAAACCTCCACAGAAGTTCAAGCAAGTCAAGAAGTTCACAAAGTCATGGCCCATGTACTCACACAAAGGTTTTGTGCTACTTCCAGTATCGTGCCAGTCCTCATTTCTACAGTGGAAGAGCCACAAAGAGAAGTCCTTACTTATGCTCTACTGGACACACAGAGTGACTCATCATTCATCTTGGAAGATCTTCTTCATGACTTAAATGCCATCACTCAACCAGTGCAACTTAGACTCAGCACTATGACAGCTGTTGACACCATCACTGCGAGTAAAAGGGTTAGTGGACTGCAGATTCGAGGGCTTCAAGCAGCAAACTCTATTCAACTACACCAAGCATATACTAGAGACTTCATTCCTGTTGACAAGTCCTATATCCCAACCAAAAAGACAGCACTTCAATGGCCTCACCTCAGACATCTGGCCAATCGATTGCCACCACTTCAGAACTGTGAAGTTGGACTCTTAATTGGATATGACTGCTCATCAGCTCTAGCCCCACTCGAAGTCATAACAGGTGGTGAAAATGAACCATTTGCACAAAGAACTGAACTTGGCTGGAGTATTATAGGTCTTTCCAATCCACACCTAGATAGACAGGGAAATCAGAGGTTTGTTCATAGAGTTGCGGTGAAAGAAATACCAGTCCCATTACCCAACAATGTTTTGAAAATCCTAGAGTCTGATTTCAACGAGAAAGGCTATGAGGATAAAACTGTGTCCCAAGAGGATGTTCGTTTCATACAGCATCTTAGTGCCAATATCAAACAGAAGAATAATGGACATTATGAACTTCCTCTCCCTTTCAAGTGTAATGGCCGACCCTCACTGCCAAATAACAAGCGGCTAGCAGAGGCCCGCTTGCAGCATTTGAAGAAAAGGCTCAAGTCTAACAAGCAATATTCTGATCATTACAAGGCCTTTATGGAGGAGATCATTAACAAAGGTGATGCTGAACTAGCCCCAGAGATACCTGAAGAAGAGACTGTATGGTACATTCCACATCATGGGGTGTACCACCCTCAGAAACCAGATAAGCTGAGGGTTGTGTTCGATTGTTCAGCTAAGTTTCACGGTATAACTCTAAATGATACTCTTCTGACCGGACCTGACCTAATTAACTCTTTAGTGGGAGTACTTTGCCGCTTCAGAAAGGAATCAGTGGCAGTCACTTGTGACATCGAAAGAATGTTTCATCAGTTCCTTGTCCCTCCAGACGAACGCAATTTTCTAAGGTTTCTATGGTGGGAGGGAGGAGACTTAGAGAAAGAGCCTCAAGACTATCGCATGGCAGTCCATCTCTTTGGTGCTACATCATCTCCTGGGTGCCCAAATTTCTGTTTAAAGTACATGGCACAGCAGCACAAAGCCAATCATTCATCAGCCTCAGTGTTTGTTGAAAATAACTTCTATGTAGACGATGGTTTGACCAGTGTTCGTTCTGTCGATGAAGCCAAAGAACTGATCGTTGATGCTCAAGCGCTGTGTAAACGCGGAGGCTTACGGCTTCATAAATTCAACTCAAATGAGGAAGATGTTCTCTGCTGCATAGACCCATTAGAAAGGGATATCACATCTAAGCCTTTTGACTTAAACCTTGAAGCAATGCCAACAGGACGTGTACTTGGAATTCAGTGGTCAACAAAAGATGACACTTTCAGCTTCAACATCAACTTTAAAGATCAGCCATCAACTCGCCATGGTATCTTATCTGTCATTGCTTCTTTGTATGATCCACTAGGGTTTGTTTCACCATTTATTCTGTGGGGCAAGTGTATCCTGCAAGAACTGTGTAGAAGAGGCATAGGATGGGATGATCAGCTTCCAGATGAATTATGTTCACGGTGGGAGGATTGGAAAAATGGTCTTCAAAGGCTTAAGGAAATCGCCATACCAAGATGCTATCACCCAAATGCTTTCAAAAAAATCATCAGAACGAAACTGCACCATTTCTCCGATGCAAGTAATGTCGGATATGGAGTTTGCTCTTATCTCCGTTTTAAAGAAGACATGTATGCTACAAAACGATGGCGTAGAGTCCAATACTTGGTCGAGCAGTTTTGGAGTTGCTGGAAGAAGAAGTATCTTCTTAACATTTCAACGCGCCAAAAGTGGCATACTCCTCGCCGAAACCTCAGAGTAAATGATGTTGTAATCATCAAAGAAGATATGCTCCCAAGAAGTCAGTGGCAGTTAGGCAGAGTGGTTGAAACTGTCAAAGAGAGTGATGGATTTGTTAGACGAGTGAAGGTACAAGTAGGAGGAAGAAAACGTGATCAGCCCTCCAAGCCCACAATCATTGAAAGGCCCATCAAGAAATTGGTGGTGCTTCTTGAAGAAGAGTGACTGTTAATGGCTTGGGTGATACCCTCACATCAGACCAAGTAGTTGTTTCTAAAATGCTTTTTAGTCATTACATACATTCATGAAAGAGGTCATGTAGAGGTTCAGAATCATGTTCTGATTAATTTTCAGTTTGTTCTGTTTATTCATCATTCCATTAATGGTGGGAGTGTAAATGACCGTATATGGTTGTGTCACTTTAAATTTTCCTTGAAGATGTTACATGTTTCAGCATGCTTCTTGCGCATGTTAGGACATGCAGTAGGTGGAGTAATGCAAGGTAATTAGATCAGCAGAGAGAAGAGCGAAGATGCATGTTACTCCACATCCATGTATATATATATATATATATATATATATATATATATATATATGTGTGTTTTTCAGTGAGCAGAGACTAAATACTGCTTAATTAAATTTTAGTTCCCTTTGGTAAAGCGGAGCGATGTACGTGATGTCGTGTTATAGTTTATTATAAATCCTATGAGCCTGTTAGCATGTACATGTTAATCATTAAGCTCATTTTGTTTATTAATCGTTTCATATTGTCTTCATTCACTTTATCATTGATTTTTTATATGTTTCT
>MU575766.1:611445-648604 GCA_024362625.1 Silurus asotus | reverse complement strand
TGTGTGTATGTGTGTGTGTGTGTGTGTGTGTGTGTATGTGTGTGTGTGTGTGTGTGTGTGTGTGTGTGTGTGTACCTGTACGTGCTGTAACAGTATTGTTGTTGTGTAGACTCCCGCTAATAGACTGCACTAGGATGCTGTATTTTACTCCAGGCTGTAATGAGCTAAAGGTGATGTAATTGATGTGTTTAGGGGTGGGGCGTTTCTCCATGACTCCATCTGGACCAATCAGAAACACACAATAACTGTCTACATCGCCCTGAGATGGGGTCCAGCTTACATGCAGGCCTGAGGTCTCCTCTGCATTGCTGACATGGATGTTGTTCACTTTACTCGGAACTAAGGAAAAGATTCAGAAACACATCATCATCATCATCATAAACATTAAAATAAGAACATCTTATGAAGAAAGAAATAAGGAGACAGCATGACAGTGAAACAGAGATGCAGAGTGACAGAGAGACTGATGTTGTAGACAAGGTACCTGTCCTCCCTTCAATGAAGCGTGTGCTGAGATTAGGACCACTGAAGGAAGACACAATGATCTTATAAAGGCGTCCAGGCGTAAGCAGTGAGAGGACATGCTGAGTTGTACTGCTGCTCAGAGTGACTGGGTGAAACACTTTCATATCATTAAACACAATCTGAACCTCATAGTGATCCACATCTCCTACAGCTGATGTCCACACAACGACTAGTTCCTGTGTCCCCTGAGACAACAATTTCAGGTTACGCACACCACCCGGAACTGAAAGAGAGACAGGCAGGGAGAGAAAGAGAGAGCGAGAGAGAGACGGTTGAAAAACTTGGACACGGTTTTGGTTTTCAACTAAAACCTCAACTCAACTGCTTTCTTAACTGTTAATTCCTTGATGTTTAGATTCAGGCAAATAAAGTAAATGTTACTGAAACAAAAAAAAGTGAGTGGACGCCATTCAGATCAAAACTACTAACACACACTAGTAACCACATTAAGGTATGTAATTTCTCTGCTATGGTGAGCATCCAACCCATTCAGTGTGTGAAGTGTGACATGTTTAGTAAGTCTTTTTCCTTCGCTAGCGATAATTTTATCTGTGTTAGTTGGTTTGCTCTTTAATGGAGAAGATCCTAGCATTAGAGGAGCATCCAGAGTATAGAGAGAATTTGTGAATGCAAAAGCAGTCCAGGTTTTGCAGGGGAAGTCTGGATGCCGTAGGTGGAGTTCACATTTCCCCAACTTCGGCATTAGAGCCCTCAAAGTGGGGCGAGTGGGCGAGGACTCGGCAGCACACTCACAAAGCCAAAGCTAACGCTAAGGCTTGCCCACGGGAGCACCATTCTTTTCTGCTTCACGTGTCCAACAGGTTTGCTCTTCTCAGTGAAGCACCCACTGAGAAACCTGAAAGAGCTCTGGTTATAGGAGACTATATTCTAATGCACGTGAAATTAGCGAGACCTTTAGGGGCACCAGCAGCACAGGTCAGGTGTATACCGGGAGCCAGAGTGAAAGACATAGCAGGTCAGCTAAGGTTTTTAGCAAAGCACAAGTTCTCTAAGAAAGTTTTTTTTACACAGGAGCTAATGATATACGCCTTCGACAGTAAGAGGTTACTACGGGTAATATTACAGAGTTGTATAAATTATATACGATAAACGAGCAGGCGATGTTCAATGCTGTAATATGCTCTGGCCCAATTCCAATGTGGTGTGGCGATGTAGCCTACAGCAGGTTATGGTCACTGAACTGCTGGATGTCCGAGTAGTGCTCCAAAAACAATGTGGGCTTCATAGATAATTGGAGCCATTTTGACCAGTGACTGTCCAGAGCCAAGGCCAGGGAGCAGACAGACAGGCTAAACCGACTGTCTGCTAGCTGCTTGTCACTTAGAGTCTAACCACCATATTGAGACTGTGTCTGTTCCCTAAACGAAAAAACTAACTGTAGAAATTTTCAGAAAGTCTGTTTAAGTAACCTGATTAACAGTAATGAAGTACTGCTGCGGAGTTGCAGCTATTTATAATAATAATCTAAGCGTCACACAAAAAACTAAACACAAATGTAAAATATTTGAAGTTCCTTACACAAACATAAAATATTCAGTGTCCAAAAGCAGGTTTAGTAAGTCAATTCTACTAATTATTATTTATAGACCCCCAGGGGCCCGACTCTGATTTTCTAGTAGAATTTGCAGATTTCGTCACAAATTTAGCAACTTTTTTACACAAAGCATTAATTGTTGGTGACTTTAATTTTTTGTTTTACTGTGTACGGCTGTCAAAGACCTTGGTGTGATTATTGACCCGAGTTTTTTCCTTTGAGTCTCATGTGAATAATATCACCAGGATCTCCTTCTTTCACCTTAGAAAAATTGCTAAAATTAGAAATATGATGTCGTTACAGGATGCAGAAAAACTAGTAGATGTTTTTGTAACATCTAGATTAGACTACTGTAACGCTTTACTGTCTGGGTGTTGGAGTTCGTGCAGAAATAAGCTTCAGTTAGTTCAGAATGCAGCAGCAAGAGTCCTCACTAGATCTAGAAAATATGATCACATCAGCCCTGTTTTAATCATCTACACTGCTCCCAATTCCATCTCACACTGATTATAAAATACTACTACTGACGTATAAAGCACTTAACGCTCTCACGCCGCAGTATCTGAGTGAACATCTGTACCAGGATGATCCTCCACGCTTACTTATATTAAATGGTGCTGGCTATCTGTTACCCTAAATAATGAAGACTTCAGCAGGGGGCAGATCTTTCTCTTATAAACCCCACAGTTATGGAACAACCTTCCAACCAGTGTTCGGGACTTAGACACAGTCTCAGTGTTCAAGTCGACGTTGAAAACACATTTATTTAGTCAAGCCTTTGATCAGTAGATTTTTTCTTAAGTAAAGGTGCAGATCTGGAGGGATCATGGATATGGAGTGTTTGGTGAACTGGGATATTTGTATGCTGTCGTCCCCTCACATTCACACGTTCACTCAGGTTTGTTGACGGTGGTGTGGTGGGTCGTCTCTTATCCCAGAGATCCCTCATGTCTGTGTTACCTTCTGGTTCTCCCATGTAGTTATGCTGCCATAGTGAGTCTTGCCGGAGTCCAAACTGCACAGTGACATTAACTTTCATACACCGATAGGGACACTTAATAATCCATATCCTTCTCTTCCTGTCACCCCTCTTCTCTCTCTCTCTCTCTCTCTCTCTCTCTCTCTTTCTCTCTCTCTCTCTCTCTCGGTCGAGTTAAACATGCTCCTGAGGCTTCAGTGACCACTGTTCCTGCCCCTCTCCCCTCTGTGGATCTTTACAGGTCTGAAGGTCTTCCAGGTCTGCCTCTGATAGTGTTCTCTTCGACTGGAGGAAACTCTGTGCAGCTTGGGACAGTTTCTCATCAACGCCTTGGGTAGTTCCATGAAATTCCGGAGTAACAGGCACTTTAAGGATGAATTAGACTGTAGTTAAAGTCAACAGTCTCCTACACTGACTCAGGACTTCTTTTTGCTTCTGATCATCATCACTGCACCCCGCAACATCGTATATCTGCCACAAATGGACATTCGGTGCAAACCAGATGAGGATGGGTTTCCTCTTGAGTCTGGTTCCTCTCAAGGTTTCTTCCTTATGCCATCTTGGGGAGTTTTTCCTTGCCACAGTCACCACCGGCTTGTTCATCAGGGACAAACTTACATATAAAGAACATCTTTACAACAATCTTCCGGAAATGTCGATATTAGATAGATCTCCACCAGACCCCGCAGAGCTCAACTGGGCCACTGAACACCTGGAATCAACATTCCGTTACACTCTAGATGATGGAGCTCCCCTTAAAACCAAAATGATTAGGGAGAAAAAATCAGCACAGTGGTATAATGATCATACACACACCTTAAAACAGACCACTCGAAAATTAGAACGTAAATGGCGTCAAACAAAATGAACAGTATTTAGTTTTTGGAATGAGAATCTCTTAGTTCTGCTGATCAGCATATTTTTCCTCCCTCATAGAAAATAACAAGCAGAATCCTAGATTTTTATTCAGCATGTTATTAAAATGAACAGGGAATAAAAGCACTGCACTCACATGCACACCATCAATAGGTAGTAATGATTTTATGAACTTTTTTAATAATAAAGTTGAAAACATCAGACAAGAAATCCAGACCATTAAAATAAATCTAAAGTATTTTATAAATAACCCTGTAGACAGCAGTGTCATTATAACAGACCATCAATTACAAAGTTTTACTCCTAATCAAGAGAACGACTTCATTCCATTTATTTCCTCATCAAAATCATCAACCTGCATTTTCCATTCCTCACCTACAAGTTTCCTCAAACAGATCTTGGGGAATTTCAAGCTGTCATGTGTGTAGTACAGAATATGGTTGCACTGTGAGATATGTTCAGATATTGCATGGGTGTGTGTGTGTGTGTGTGTGTGTGTGTGTGTGTGTGTGTGTGTCAGGATCAGGACCGACTCTGAGTCTAATCATTTTAACATACAGACAGGGACTAAAAGGGATTCATAATTACAACCAACCATAAATATCTGCCATATTCCATCCAAAAACCTGCTGCAGTTGACCCCAGTCCTGTGCGTGTGGGTGTGTGTGTGTCTGTGTGTGTGTGTGTGTGTGTGTGTTTGAGTGTGCTTGCCGCTGGGTGCATGTGTGTGTGTAGGTGTGTGTGCATGCATGTGTGTGTGAATGTGTGTGTGTGTGTGTGTGTGTGTGTGTGTGTGTGTGTGTGTGTGATTACTCACGTGTTCTCCCATGAGTGGACACACTGGCCTCATACTTGCCACTCAAAGTGTTGATAATGACAGTATAGAGTCGTCCTGGGACGAGGTCGTTGAACACACACATCTCCTGGGACTGTGGGACCGTACTGTTGTGGTGAATCATGTTATTGTGTTTAATAATAATCTGGTAAAAGTCAAAATCTCCAGCAGGACGTCGCCAGTACACCTTCAAAGAGTCTTCACGCGCCATATGTGTAACACATGGAGTCAGTACAGGAGAAGGCTCTGACACACACACACACACACACACACACACACACACACACACACACACATCAATATTACACTGTGCTCATTGTTTTACTTTGTGTGTGTGTGTGTGTGTGTGTGTGTGTGTGTATATATATACTTACGTGTTCTCTCCTGCACCACTGTGGAGTTGGTATACACACCACTGTGTGTGCTGACACTAATGTTGTACAAGCGGCCAGACACCAGAGAGTTGAACACACACTCAGAGCTGGACTTGGGCACGGTGTGTGTGTGTATTATGTTGCCATGGTGACTGAGTGTGACAGTGTACTTCTCCACTTCCCCTTGCGCTGGTCTCCACCACACACTGAGGAAATCCGGCCGACCATTATTACTGACCGAGACTCCGCCCACTGCTGCAGGCACTGCCAATCATATAAAGACGATTTTGCAAGAGGAGGGAATACAATACTGTTAAACGGTCCAATTGGCCTAATTGTTCTGAATTTTGCTGATTGGCTGAGAGCTTTATTAAGTGTTTTGATTGAGGTGAAGGTTGTTACCTGTGCACCCCTCAGATACCCTCTGTTTAGAGGACAACCCATTCTTCATACTGATCATGACCACCCTGTAGGGGCTTCCACTCTTTAGCATGTGGAACGTATGTGATATTTGCTGTGATGTCACGCTTTCATTTCTAATCACAATGCTGTTCTGGATAAGCAGCAAGCGGTACAAATCAACATCTCCTTCAGCTTTATTCCAGCTCACATGCAAAGAATCAGTGGTACCCTCATTATGGACTGTCAGATGTGTGACACTGGCTGGAACTGAACACACACATTTACATTTACATTTATGGCATTAAGCGAATAGACACACACATAAATCAAAGAATTACTGTAATAGGTGTAGTGTAGATGCTGTTTGGTTTAAAGGTCTAAAAATTGCTTATTTCTAACTTCAATTCCTCATGTCCGTATTTTATTTAGCCTTTTTCTTTAATACTCAATCACCAGGTCCTAGTTTTATAATTCTTGCATCAGTTCTCGGGTCCTTGCTTTAATTCCTTACTTTTTTATTTGCTATCATTTTGATTCTGATCAATGATTTAAAAAAAAAAAACTCTTACTAGTGTTGGTAATAATGGAGGTGAAGCTGTTCAGGTCTCTGCTGTGTGTTACCACGGTGATATTATACATCTTTCCAGGTGTGAGGCCATAAAAGCTACATTCATTTATCTCTTTGCTTAGTGTCTGAACTTTATTTACTCGTCCTTCCACATCTGCCAGATTGACAGAATATTTCTCCAACTCTCCCAGTGGGGGGCGCCACTGAATATACACTGAAGACTCATTATTAGAAAGGACAAGAAGCTTCTGGACATGCCCAGGGGCTGAAAAAGAGACAGAGATAAAGAGGGAGGTGTTTATAAACATTGTTGTTCATTTTGAGAAAAATGCATGATTATTTAGCGATATTTATCAATGTGATTATTTAACATTAGTGGCTATAAGATAAAATGTTCCAGTTTAGAAATATTGAGGCATCCAATGACCACAAAAAAGTGTAATTTAGTGCTTATACACACCAAGTCTTGCTTGGCAGGATTGTGTGTTGGTGAGAAAACCACTAAACACCGTGATCTTTGCACTGTACAAACTCCCAGGGAGAAGAGTTCTGCTGGTGAACTGAAACTCTTTTGCTGATTTGTCTACTTCATTGTTCTCTAACACAAATGAGGCATTAGACAGCTGCACTTTGTAAAAATCCCTCTGTCCTTCAACGGGGGCCCAGCACAGCCTCAGAGAGACAGGGTCACCCAGAGGCTTTAAAGTACACCACATCGGCCTTGCTGGAACTGAAGATCAAGACCAAGACAGAGCAATCATTCAGAACACTGAAGCAAATTGCTGTAGGTTTTAGTAAATTCTATCCTTGTTGGCTGTTATGTTAGCAGTGGGTGTGGCTTGCACTAACCTGTTCTTCCTGCAGCTTGAGCCTCATTGGTGAGTTCCCCGCTCTTAGTCCTCACTGAAACCTGATAGGCTTGCCCAGGAATCAGACCCCTGAAGAGCCAATAGGACATGTTGGGAAGGAGCACAGCTTCCTGTTCAGTAGAGGATGAAGGGGACATTAAAGATATTAAGTATTTATCCACTTCTCCTTTTGCAGGAGTCCAGGAGGTGTTTAATGAGTCCACACTGCCACCATTCTCCACTTGTAGCTCAGTTACCGGGGCAGGAACTGCAAAAACAACACAAACATTTATATTGCAAAAGAATAAATAAGTTATTAAAATATTAAATATATAAAATGCAAAATGAGCACAAAGCAAGAACAAAGATGCAAATCAATGATTCCCCATTAATGCCATTGTGATCAATCAGATTACAGGTTTCAGTGCACCAATTAAACTGTAACCAATCAGGCAACACTTTCTGCTTTCTTATTACACTGTAAACAATCATGTCATAGTTGCCACTCCTAATGCCTCTGTAACCAATCAGACAGCAGTTCCTGCCACCAATGTGACTAAACTTTTTTCAGTATTGTCTTGAATTTAGTGAGTTGTTTAAAAATTTGTAAATGTGTAAAATGCAACAAAACGTTACAGTATAAAAATGTTGTACAAACCTGATTCCAAAAAAGTTAGGACACTGTGACAATTGTGAATAAAAACAGAATGCAATTTTAAATTTCAATATTTTATGCAGAATACAACATAGATGACATATCAAATGTTTAAACTGAGAAAATGTGTTAATTTAAGGGAAAACTAAGTTGATTTTAAATTTCATGGCATCTACACATCTCAAAAAAGTTGGGACAAGGCCATGTTTACCACTGTGTGGCGTCCTCTCTTCTTTTTATAACAGTTTGCAAACATCTGGGATCTGAGGAGACAAGTTTTTCAAGTTCAGGAATAGGAATGTTGTCCCATTCTTGTTTAATACAGGCTTCTAGTTGCTCAACTGTCTCAGGTCTTCTTTGTCGCATCTTCCCTTTTATAATGTGCCAAATGTTTTCTATAGGTGAAAAATCTGGACTGCAGGCTGGACATTTTATCAGAGATGCAGGCTTCTGAACTGAGCGCTGAGAACAGTTTGGGTTGTCCTTGTACTCTTTAGTTTTCCCAAAAAGAACTTCAGATTTTGATTCTCTGACCACAGAACAGTTTTCCACTTTGCCACATTCCATTTTAAATGAGCCCTGGCCCTGAGAAAACACCTGAGCTTCTGGATCATGTTTAGATACGACTTCTTTTTTGACCTATAGAGTTTTAGTCGGCGACGGTGAATGACACGGTGGATTGTGTTCACCCACAATGTTTTCTGGAAGTTTTCCTGAGCCCATGTTGTGATTTCCATTACAGCAGCATTCCTGTATGTGATGCAGTGGCGTCTAAAGGCCCGAAGACCATGGCATCCAGTATGGTTTTCCTGCCTTCACCCTTACGCACAGAGTTTGTTAGAGATTCTCTGAATCTTTGGATGATATGATGCACTGTAGATGATGAGAACTTCAAAGTCTTTGCAGTTTTTCTCTGAGAAACTCCTTTGTGATGTTGCTCCAGTATTTCTCACCGCAGCATTGGGGGAACTGGTGATCCTCTGCCCATTTTGATTCTGAGAGACACGGCCACTCTGAGAGACTCTTTTTATTCACAATCAGGTTGCCAGTTGATCTAATAAGTTGCAAATTTGGTCCTCCAGCTGTTCCTTATATGTACATGTAACTTTTCCCGCCTCTTATTGCTAGAAATGTGTAGCTCTCATGAAATCCAAAATGAGCCAATATTTGGCATTACATTTCAAAATGTCTCACTTTCAACATTTAATATGTTTCTATATTCTATTGTGAAAAAAATATAAGTTTATAAGATTTGTAAATTATTGCATTCCTTTTTTTTCACAGTTTGTACAGTGTCCCATTTTGGATCCAAACACGCTATCGAATTACAGACCTATTTCAAATCTTCCATTTATGTGTAAGATTTTAGAAAAGATTGTCGCTGCCCAGTTCTGTTCCCACTTTCAAGAGAACAGTATCTTTGAAGAGTTTCAGTCAGGTTTCAGGCTCCATCATAGCACAGAAACTGCTCTAGTTAAAATCACTAATGACCTGTTTTTAGCTTCAGACCAAGGCTTCATCTCGCTGTTGGTTTTACTAGATCTTAGTGCTGCATTCGACACTATAGACCATGATCTCCTCCTAGATCACTTACAAAATTACATCAGCATTCAGGGACAGGCATTAAACTGCTTTAAATTCTACCTGTCTGATCGTTACCATTTCGTAGATTTAAATGGAGCGCTATCCAGGTTAATGCTAGTAAATTATGGCGTTCCACAAGATTCAGTTCTAGGACCCCTGCTCTTCACAATATACATGCTTCCGTTAGGAAATATTATTAAAAGATATGGAATTAGCTTCCATTGTTATGCTGATGATCCCCAGCTATAAATCTCAACAAAACCAGGCGATACACTCAATTAGCTTTGATAAGTGAGTGTGTTAAAGAAATAAAAGACTGAATGACTCATAACTTTTCTACTATTAAATTCTGATAAGACGGAGATTTTGCTCATTGGCCCAAAAACCAGTGCCCAGAAGCTACAGCATCTCATCCTGCATTTAGACAGATGTACTGTTACCACTAGTTCAACTGTAAAATACCTGGGAGTTATTTTAGACAGCGACTTGTCTTTCAACAATCATATAAACCAAGTTACAAAAACAGCTTCTTTAACATTAGAAATGTTTCTAAGCTAAGAAACCTGTTTATATCCGATGCAGAGAAGCTCGTCCATGCGGTTATGACCTCCAGAATAGACTATTTTAATGCATTACTAGGTGGATGTCCTGCATCATTAATAAACAGGTCAAGTGTAGTTTATTTCGATTGCACTTTTCACAACAGACATCGTCTCAAAGCAGCTTTACAGAAATCAACAGTGATGGTGAATGGTGTGTGTTTATCCCTGATGAGCAGCCGTGGCGACTGTGGCAAGGAAAAACTCCCTTAGATGTGATTAGGAAGAAACCTTGAGAGGAACCAGACTCAAAAGGGGAACACTCCTCATTTGGGTGACATCCAGAGTTGGATTATAAATCTTTAAACAATACAGAACACTGGAGAGAGAGAACTAAACAAGCTTTAGTTAGTTTAGAATGCAGCAGCCTGAGTTCTCACAAGATCGAGGAAATATGATCATATAACCCCAAACTTCTCATCCCTACACTGGCTACCTGTTAAGTTTAAAATCGATTACAAACAATTACAGTGGAACCCGGTTATGTCGATGTCCTAGGGGTCGAGGTCGAGCATGGAGGTAACCGATGATGGAGATAAACGAAAATCAAAATGGCGGCAGTATATTAACGTGCTTAAAATTTCTTTATGTACATGATGTGCGTTAATAAATGAGAATGTGCATGCACGTGTTTTTGAAGGGTTTTTTACACAACAGCATTGCCGTGATTTGTTTGATGAAGTCATGCTATAAAAATACATACAGTACATGTTTATCTGTCAGAAATCCACCTGCCACGCCCCCTTCGGCCCCCTTCAGCGTGTCAGGTGTTTTCTCGGCCGCTTTCACTGCAGCTCCGCTTCAATCGTGCACTTGTGGAGCTCGTTTATCATCATCACCAGCTCCTATTTAAACTTCCACACTGTCACTGTCCGTTATTGTTGGTATATGTTGGTTTACAGCGGTCGTTGTTATCGCGCATGCATTTCCCGATATGTGCCTTCCAACCGCCAGTCTCTCAACGACTGCGTTTTTCTTCCCAATGCCACGCTGCGCCGCACCCCTACTAACACTACTAACACTACTAACACTACTAACACTAGCACTAACTAACAGCAGAGATTCACCAATATACAATACAACACCTGTAGCAGCTGTAAGACTTGATTTTTCCGCCACTTCTGCGGCTGCACCAAGATAACCAACGTTAAATGGCTAATTTTTCCCCCCTTGTGCTCGGCGACATAAAAAAATTCTAAAAAAGCGAGAATTCAGCGGTTCCACACACTCCAGTGCTCATGTTAGTTCTCACTCTCCAGTGTTCTGTAGTGTTTAAAGACTAGAATCACACTCTTGATGTCACCCACATGAGGATGAGGTTCTGCTTTTGAGTCTGGTTCCTCTCAAGGTTTCTTCCTCATTACATCTAATGGAGTTTTTTCTTTACCACAGTCTCCATGGTGATCATCAGGGATAAACACACACCATTCACCTTCACTGTTGATTTCTGTAAACCTGCTTTGAGGCAATGTCTGTTGTGAAAAGCGCTATACAGATAAACTTGACTTTTTCCCGATTTTTTTGTAATAGGGTTAGTATGTTCCTGTGAGTTCTATCCTTGTTGGCTGTTATGTTAGCAGTGGGTGTGGCTTGCACTAACCTGTTCTCCCTGTAGCTTGAGCCTCATTGGTGAGGTTCCCAATCTTAGTCCTCACTGACACCTGATAGGCTTGCCCAGGAATCAGACCCCTGAAGAGCCAATAGGACATGTTGGGAAGGAGCACAGCTTCCTGTTCAGTGGAGGATGAAGATGAAGTTAAAGAGATTAGGTATCCATCCACTTCTCCTTTTGCAGGAGTCCAGGAGGTGTTTAATGAGTCCACACTGCCACCATTCTCCACTTGTAGCTCAGTTACCGGAGCAGGAACTGCAAAAACAACACAAACATTGCTCTGAATAACACTCTAACCAATCAGACAAGAGTTCTAAAAAGAAGATTAAATGTAAAAAAGATTTATGTTAAATAAAATCTGAGTTGTGAGGAGGAAGGGTTAGTTTCCTCCTTACTTACTATATAACTGTGAAAAGGTGAAAATGTGAACTATAGGAGGTTTTAATGAAAGCTGTGTGTAAGAGGCAGACAGAAGCTCTGTGATTGGTGATGGGGAGTAAATGAAGGTTTTATTTAAGTGTAAAGATCAGAGAACAGGAGAAAGAACAGTGTCACCTGTCTGAATGGCTTTTGTTGCATTTTGTGTTTTTCCAGCTGCTTGTGTTACCACAGTGACTGTATACAGTGTTCCTGGACTGAGGCCATACAGAGTGCATGATGTCACATTGCTACTAAACATCAGGTTCTGGATCAGTACATCTTCATGAGTCAGAGTTACCCAGAATGCCTCTCTGTGCCCAGGTCCTGGCTGCCAGGAAACCTTGATGCTAGTGGAGGAGGCGGAGATGTTCATTTGGCTTACTGCTGATGGAGCTGCAAAAGAAAAGTTAATATTCATGTCAATATTATTATTTTTGTGCAATTTATCATATCATCAGAAAGCAGGTCAATTAACACTCATAGAAGTAAAACCACCAAACTGTCCCTTCTGTCTTCTTTTTGTTTTTATCACGGGACCATCAAGTGTGTACAAATTTATTGTGCATCTAAGAACCTTTAGAAATAATAAGCTGCAAAACCAAAATTTAAGGATCACTATTTTAAAAGCCAAAAGCACACAAAAGGTAAAGTTCCCAGGTAAATGATGCAAAACTAAAGTCATTAATAAGACCAAAAAGAACTGCAATTTTAGAGACAGTTTTTTATCGTTATATGACACAGTAAGAATTTGTAGCGATTGTCCAGGCAGAGGAACCGAGCTGGGAAGGATGTGCTGCAAGTTAGAGCAATAAAGGATGGAGATGGAAATGTGTTGACTAGTGAGGAGAGTGTGATGAGAAGGTAGAGGGAGTATTTTGAGCAGCTGATGAACGAGGAAAATACCAGAGAGAGAAGATTGGGTGGTGTGGAGATGTAAAGCAGGAAGTGGATAGGATTAGTAAGGAGGAAGTGAGAGCAGAGATAAAGCGGATGAAGTGTGAAAAAAGCAGGTAAGAACCTGGGAAACAGGATCCATGTCTGCTCCCCTGGACTGCTTTGAATGCACTGATTAAAACATGTCAAAGGAAGCTGCAACCAATGGCGATTTTATCAACTTGGAGGAGAAAACGTCAACAGTGACCAGCTACATTGGCAAGTGCATTGATGACCACCATCTCCAAGAACATTACTACACACTCCAACCAGAAGCAATGGATGACCGCCAAGGTACGTGCGCTGCAAAAAACAAGAGACTCCGCCTTCAGAGCAGGGGACAAGACGGCCTTAAAGACAGCAAGGGCCAAACTGTTCCATGCCATCAGAGAGGCGAAGCGCACACACGCCAAGAGAATTCAGAGTGGCCATTCTGCATTTATCATCGATGGATCCTCAGTGGAAATCATCAAGAGCACCAAATTCCTTGGTGTTCATCTGGTAGACAACCTCACCTGGTCACTAAACACCAGCTCCATCACCAAAAGCCCAGCAGCATCTTTACTTCCTGAGAAGGCTAAGGAAAGCCCATCTCCTTCAACCCCCATCCTGACCATGTTCTACAGAGGGACCATTGAGAGCATCCTGAGCAGCTGCATCACTGCCTGGTTTGAGAACTGCACCGTCTCGGATCGCAAGACCCTGCAGAGGATAGTGAGGACTGCTGAGAAGATCATCAGAGTCTCTCTCCCATCTATTATGCACATTTACACCTCACGCTGCATCCGCAAAGCAAGTAGCATTGTGGACACCCCCACACACCCGTCACACACACACATCTCACACACACACACACCCATCACACACACCCGTCTCACACACACTCTTTACCACCCTCATCAGGGAAGCAGTTAGAAGCATTCGGGCCGTCACCTCCAGACTGTGTAACAGCTTTTTCCGGTAAGCCATCAGGTTCCTCAACACAGAACTGAACTGGAGGAGTACTCACACACACACACACACACACACACACACACACACACACACACACACACACACACAAACACACAAACACACACACACACTCAAATGTGTGTTACCGAACTGTACAACCTGAACTTAACACACACTCATTACTCGTCTCAATCCATTCCACCACCATTTATTTATTATTATTTATACTTCACCATATTACACTGTTTACATGCTGCTGTTTCTGCACTGCATTGTGTTTGTTTATATTTACTCTTGGTTATAGTTTTCATACTTCTCTTTGCAGAGTACTGTATATTCTGAGTACACAATTGGTTTACTAGTTGGTGCTATCTTGGGATTATGTCTTGTCTGTCTGTCTGTCTGTCTGTCTGTCTGTACTGTTTTTCATCTGCATTGTTTGCCCTCAGTTGAACTCGATGTACTTTATGTAGCTTAATGTTGTGTGTTGTAGCTCTATGTTGTTGTTTAGTATAGCACAAGGGTTCTGGAGGAACGTTTTCTGATTTTTACTGTGTACCACTGTGTATAGTAGAAATGACAATAAAAGACTCTTGACTCTCTATATTGTCTCACATTGTCTTTTTTGTCTTGTATAGTCCAAGCTAAACATGTAGTTATTAATGTCTGTACTTTTGAGAGTCACTAACGGCTGGAACCAAATTCTGTGTGTGTGTTAACACAATTGTCTAATTAAGCTGATACTGATTCTGATTCTGAAAGGCGGTTGGACCAGATGACATGCTAGTAAAAGAGTGGAGATGTTTAGGAGAGATGGCAGTGAAGTTTTAACCAGATTTTGGAAGGTGAGAAGATGCATGGGGAATGGAGAAGGGGTGTGCTGGTACTGATCTTTAAGAATAAGGGAGATGTGCAGACCTGCAGTAACTACAGGGGAATAAAGTTGATCAGTCACACCATAAAGTTATGGGAAAGAGTAGTGGAAGCCAGGCTGAGAGAAGAGGTGACCATCTGTGAGCAGCATTATGGTTTCATGCAGTGGAAGAGCACCACAGATGCATTATTTGCTCTGAGAATGTTGATGGAGAAGTATAGAGAAGGTCAGAAGGAGCTGCATTGTGTGTGTGTGGATTTAGAGAAAGTGTACGACAGGGTGGAGAGAGGAGTTGTGGTATTGTATGAGAAAGTCTGGTGTGTCAGAGAAGTATGTGAGGGTGGTGCAGGACATGTATGAGGACAGTGTGACAGCAGTGAAGTGTGCAGTAGGAACGACAGACTGGTTTAAGGTGAAGGTTGGACCGCAACAAAGATCGGATCTGAGCCCTTTCCTGTTTGTAGTGGTGATTGACAGGTTGAAGGACGAGGTCAGACAGGAGTCTCTGTGGACTATGATGTTTGTGGATGATATTGTGATTTGTGGTGAGAGTAGGGAGCAGGTGGAGAAGATCCTGGAGAGGTGGAGGTACACGCTGGAGAGAAAAGGAATGAAAGTCAGAAGAGTACATGTGTGTGAATGAGAGGGAGGGCAGTGGAGGGGTGCGGTTGCAGGGTGAAGAGGTGAAGAAGGTGGAGGAGTTCAGGTACCTGGGGTCATCAGTGAAAAGTAATGGAGAATGTGTTAGAGAAGTGAAGAAAAGAGTGCAGGCAGGGTGGAGTGGGTGGAGAAGAGTGATAGCAGGAGTGATTTGTGATAGAAGAGTATCTGTGAGAGTGAAAGGGAAAGTTTATAGGACTGTGGTGAGACCTGAGATGTTGTATGGATTAGAGACAGTGGCATTGAGTAAAAGACAGGAGGTGGAGCTGGAGGTAGCAGAGCTGAAGATGTTGAGATGTTTATTTGGATGAGAGTGGACAGGATTAGAAATTAGTTTGAGGGACAGCGGTGAGGAAGGTTTGATTAAAATGGTTTGGACATGTGCAGAGGAGGGACATGGGGTATATCAGTAGAAGAATGAGGGTTGGAGCGTCCAGGAAGGAGGAAAAGAGGAAGAGCAAGGAGGAGTTTTATGGATGTGGTGAGTGAAGACATGCAGGTAGTTGGTGTGAAAGAGGCAGATGAAGAGGACAGAGGGGTATGGAGACGGATGATCTGCTGTGGTGACCCCTAATGGGAGAAAGCGAAAGAAGAAGAAGAAGAAGAAGAAGATAAGATGCAAGTAAGTTTATTGCAGTTTATTGGAGCCAAAGGTTTTACTACTGTGTGCAAAGAAAAAAGTCCCAGAAGGAGCACATCACTAAACAAACCAACAGCATACAACCAGGAACATCAAAGACTCCTGGGTGGGTCTGTGACTTGTGTGATACCCATAGTGAGCTTCATTTCCTCCCTTTGTTCTGTTTTGCAGAAAGGTCTGAGAATGAGGAGTAAGATATTCCTCTACAGAACCTTCATGAAACCAGGCTGAGGAAGTGTTTACAGGATACAGGGGACTAAGAAACTACAGTGTTTACTGAAGAATGCCAAAGTTAATTATTGATGAACATCATGTACGTATCACTGAACCCTAAGCCCTCACCTCATCACTGACCCCCAAAAATCATGACTGAACCTCATACTTAATTCACCCAGTGAATTTTCACCCTGTTTGCTAAACCCTGAAACCTCTGACAATATCTGAACCCTGATTCTGCCACAGAACCCCACTCTGAACCCTGACCCTATTCCATAAAGACTAGTACAAACAAACATTTACTAAACATATTTTTCGCTTAAATAAAACTGTTGATTGATCTGTTTCTTTGCAGGACCGTATGCCTGTGTGTCCGCTTTTTACTGTTTATACAATTTTCACTGTTTATGTGCATGAATGTACAGAGAATACTGAGCACCTGAGCTGTGTGACAAGAAGAAAGTTTGTAGCTAAATAACAATTCTAGATCTACTGTAACTCACATGTGAAAAGTCAGAAGTTCAGTGTGAACAGAGAAAATCAGATCAGAGTTCAGATCAGTCCGAATTATGAGCATCCACAGCAAGTTTGAGAATGTTGAGAAGCATGCTAAATTCCCATCAGGCTTTACTCTTTTGAATATGAAGTGTGTGTGTGTGTGTGTGTGTGTGTGTGTGTGTGTGTGTGTGTGTGTGTGTGTGATCTATTCCTCTGTGCAAAACAAAACTCAGTGGCCCCCTGCATCCGCTAGAACAAGGTAACAATGAGAAAGGGAAATGACTTGGGGGTCAAGTGAACTTTCTGGAAACAAACACTTAAGATTAGTTGGCCCTCATTGTTGAGTTCTGCTTTATCACCCACTCTTAATGTTCTTCCTAACAGGTTAGTGATGTGATTGTTTCGACTAAATCGAGTTAGCATAAAATAAAATAAAATACGCTGAAAAAAAGATCTAATGTGCGTGACTGAAACAACATCAGGAAATATTATTACCATCTTTAACTTCAGGAAAAAAACATTCACACATCTTTACATTCCAAATGACAAAACATTAATCAAACATTAGAAAATCAGAATCTTTAAAAAAAAAAAAAATTCATAAAAGAATTGAAAGACCATTCTTACCAGTCTGAAGTGAAATGTTGAAATGCTCTCCATCAGATTGGGAAATTATTCCAAAATGGTAAACAGTGCCAGGGTTCAGAGCTGAGAGCTTACAGTTATATGTGTTGTTGTGGGTTTGGATCTGAGAGCAGTTGGTTAACTGAGATCCAGTCACACGGTTGATCAGAGTGAAACCACAGAACTGTCCTGCTGATTTGAACTTAATCACAGCTGAGAATGTGCTCATGGTGGCTTCAGTTTGGTTCACCACACACCTGACTGCTTCTTTTGTGGTTTCGAGCTGAAAGAAAATAAAACAGTCAAAAAAAGAAAAATGTACAGTATGAAATCCAAAATTTCACCTGTTGCTGGACAAACCTGTGCCCATCTCGCTGTGAGAGTGAGAGTCCAAGCAACCCAAATCCAGCATTGTTTCCATGCCAACATCTCACAATCAAAGCTGGAGAACAGGTGATTTTAAGCATTTTCTTCAACTAAAAGTATTTATAATCCATAACTCTTTCCTTCCCTGTTGTGATCTATAAATTTCCTGCAGTTTAATTTGGATTATTTTTTAAACAAATAAACATTTCTAAGTCTAACAAGAAATGTAAGAACAATTCGATTCCTTTCACTGTAGCTGACTCTAAAGTCTCTGATGCTTGCTGCCAGATTTCCACCTTTGCCTCCCTGAAGCTTCTCAGACACTCCACCCTACTGACTTCCTGCTCAACTTTCCCTTTAACACACCCTGCTCATTTATATTTGCTTAGAGTTCACATCATGACATTAATGAAAAGCTTCTAAATATCTAGTTAATAAATATTACTTCTGATATCATTTTAGTTTTGTGAGCTGATCATCACTCAGTGTATCTCCTACTTTTCCACCAAGTTCACTTAAAAAAAGAAACACTTTCTGAAAGCCAAGTGGAAAGTGAGGAAAGAGTCTCATTCCACTCATGATTTAAAGACAAACAAGTTTCAATTTTATCCTTATAAATACACATGTTTAGGGCAATAGAGCATGATCTGAGGGTTATGCCCTTCTCCACTCCTTTTTGGCTAAGATTAAAATAGAGACATTTTATCAGGCAGTAATGCTGGACATGTGTAAAAATGTATTACATTTTCTAGTCTATCGATAAGAATTGGAGACGGATGTTTCGCTGTTGCGACCCCTAATGGGAGCATTCAATAGAAGAAGAAGAAGAAGAAGAAGAGTCTATTGATAAGAATATTATTAGCAATAGTGTCAAAAGCTGCA
Organism: Silurus asotus; assembly: GCA_024362625.1. Lineage (NCBI taxonomy): Eukaryota > Metazoa > Chordata > Actinopteri > Siluriformes > Siluridae > Silurus > Silurus asotus. Next base: position 630,125 of record MU575766.1, on the reverse strand, counting down.
TTAATGTCAAAGAACAGAAGCGAGGAGACACAACCCTGATCAGAGACCAACAGCAGCTCAGTTACCAGCGCTGTGTTTTTGTTCTATGATGAGCTCCATGAAGGTATGTGCATAACTGTTATGCAACAATAACCATGACCACCATCACATCTTTTAAATGCAGCACATCATCTCCTGTTGCTGAATTTAAATGGGTTATATTTGTTTTTTATTTTTGTAGTTTTTCTATTTTTTTTCTATTTTCTATTTTTCTATTTTCTTCTTACCTGAAGGGGGGTGGCGGTGGTTAATGTAGTGGAGATCACAGGGGTAGTTGAAATAGTTGTTGTTGGGGGTTCAGTACTTAAAATATCAGTAGTAAGAATTGCTTTTGTTGTTGCCATTCTGCTCTTTGTTGCTGTAGATGTAGTTCCCTTAGTAGGTTTAGTTAAATGGATGGGTGTAGTTGCTTTAGTAGCTGTTATTATTAAAACAGATGTAGCTGGATTAATAGCTGTAGTTATAGGGGCAGTTGTAATTGCCTCAGTAGCTGTAGTTATAGGGGCAGTTGTAGTTGCCTTAGTGGCTGTAGTTATAGGGGCAGTTGCATTTGCCTCAGTAGCTGTAGTTATAGGGGCAGTTGTAATTGCCTCAGTGGCTGTAGTTATAGGGGCAGTTGTAGTTGCCTGAGTGGCTGTAGTTATAGGGGCAGTTGCATTTGCCTCAGTAGCTGTAGTTATAGGGGCAGTTGTAATTGCCTCAGTGGCTGTAGTTATAGGGGCAGTTGGAGTTGCCTCAGTAGCTGTAGTTATAGGGGCAATTGAAGTTGCCTCATTGTCTGTAGTTATAGGGGCAGTTACATTTGCCTCAGTAGCTGTAGTTAAAGGGGCAGTTGTAGTTGCCTCAGGGTCTGTAGTTATAGGGGCAGTTGTAGTTGCCTCATTGTCTGTAGTTATAGGGGCAGTTGCATTTGCATCAGTAGCTGTAGTTATAGGGGCAGTTGTAGTTGCCTCAGGGTCTGTAGTTATAGGGGCAGTTGTAGTTGCCCCAGTAGCTGTAGTTATAGGGGCAGTTGCAGTGGCCTCTGTGTCTGTAGTTATAGGGGCAGTTGCATTTGCCTCAGTAGCTGTAGTTATAGGGGCAATTGAAGTTGCCTCATTGTCTGTAGTTATAGGGGCAGTTGCATTTGCCTCAGTAGCTGTAGTTATAGGGGCAGTTGTAGTTGCCTCAGTGTCTGTAGTTATAGTGGCAGTTGTAATTGCCTTAGTGGCTGTAGTTATAGGGGCAGCTGTAGTTGCCTCAGTGTCTGTAGTTATAGGGGCAGTTGTAATTGCCTTAGTGGCTGTAGTTATAGGGGCAGTTGTAGTTGTCTCAGTGTCTGTAGTTATAGGGGCAGTTGTAATTGCCTCAGTAGCTGTAGTTATAGGGGCAGTTGTAATTGCCTTAGTAGCTGTAGTTATAGGGGCAGTTGTAATTGCCTTAGTGTCTGTAGTTATAGGGGCACTTGTAGTTGCCTCAGTGGCTGTAGTTATAGGGGCAGTTGTAATTGCCTCAGTGGCTGTAGTTATAGGGGCACTTGTGGTTGCCTCAGTGGCTGTAGTTATAGGGGCATTTGTAATTGCCTCCGTGGCTGTAGTTATAGGGGCACTTGTGGTTGCCTCAGTGGCTGTAGTTATAGGGGCAGTTGTAATTGCCTCAGTGGCTGTAGGTATAGGGGCACTTGTGGTTGCCTCAGTAAATGTTGATGTTGACTCAATTGTATATAGTGTTATTGCCAGATCTGAAGAAATGTCAGGGGAAGATGTAGTTATGTTTTTTGCTTTAACATTAGGGGTAATTGTGGTGGATCTGGGAGCTTTGATTACAGGTGTAGTCACTCTGTTAGATGTAGTTGTAGTTACAGGGTAAGTTATAGTTGGACCTGCTGTATTCACAGAGGATGTTGCAGTTGCTCTAAATGGCGTAGTTACAGGCCTCAATGTCTGTAATATTTTAGGATTATTTTTCCTAATAGATTTAGATACAAGTCCAGTTGTGGTTGGATCTGCTCTCGTCACAGGAGCAGCAGTAAATGTAGTAGCAGATTGGAATACAGTTTTGGAAGTCATGGTTGTTGTAGTAGCTGCAGGTGTGAGTTTGGTTAGATAAGCTACAGTTGATGTGGTTTCTCTTAGTGTTTCAGTCTCTGTATGGGAAGCTCCGGCCACTCTGGAGGCAGTTATAGTTGCCCTCATTAGGTGTGGTGTGTTGTGTGACCATGTTGTTGTGTGTTTTACAGGTTTGATGTCAGTTTGAGTCTCAGCTTCTGTAATAATTTGGGCTAAAAGGTCAAGTTTTGGTGTTGAGAAAACAGATGCAGAAGAGGAGGAATTAGAGGAGATGTTAGAGGAGAAGCTAGATGAGTTGGAGGAGTTGTTAGAGGAGTTAAATGGGGTGTTTGTTGTAATTGGAAATCTGTAGTGTGTCATGTCATCTGTTGCAGGAAGTGATTTCTCCATGTTGTGGGTTCCAGTGGGATGATGTGTAAACTCTGAGGTCGTCTCTGAGCTCCAGCTGAAGTTCTGCAGGAAAACTGAAACATTCGTAATGTTACTCATTACATTCCTCGTTTCTGAAGGGAGCTGTGAGACAGAGATAGCTTCCTGTTTCTCCATTTTAAAAAGTTTTAGGTCAACTGTGTGAGTCAGTTTGTCTTTGTTAAAGGTACCAGTGGTCCCGGTCCTTTTGGCTCTGGACCTAACTGTGATGTGGGACGTAACAGGGATCCTCACAGTTGTTATCGCTCCTGTGTTTTTATCAGTTGTTGAAGGACCTGGTGAAGGACAGAGAGATGGAGGATATTATGAAAAAAAAAGTTGTAATATATCATTCAGAACAGCTTCAGCACATAAACACATCATGATAAGACAGTGGGATTAGAGTTATTTAATAATTATTATAATTAATTCAGATTTTTACTCAACACAAAACGTTCAATTAACGTTCATTAATTTCATTATTATAATTTTTTTATGATTTATTATTTCACGAATTTTTGAACTTTTAGAACTGAGCACACTGCAGCAGGGCAGACATGTGTATGTGTGTGTGTGTGTGTGTGTGTGTGTGTGTGTGTGTGTGTGTGTGTGTACGTGTGTGAGTTACTGTGAGCTTAAAACACTGACAGGAAGAATCAATGTACGACATTCCTGTGACGACCGACAGCCTTGAACACAATGTGTGAGGAAACTGATATCAGGGGCACATCCTACACACACACACACACACACACACACACACACACACACACACACACACACACACACACACACACACACACAGTAGGTGTGTAGGTTTTTTTTTAAATAAATATTTGTAACTTTTTTAATTCTAATGATATAATAAAAATTGAATATAATTTATAGTTATTTTTAAATGTATTTAAATATTTATTTGTTTTTTGTGACGTCAGAAGCATAAAAATTATATTAAACAAATAATAGAGAAAGCTCAGGTATGAGAAGTGTGTCACTGAAACTTCTTAAAAACACTCTCAACATCCTCAAGAGAAAAATGATCAAAGACTAAACATTTTGGTTGTGTAAAAAGAGTGGTTTTGTTTGGTATTTTGGCCTCGGACCACCCTGAAGGTTTTCCCGGTGCATATTTCAATATATCGCCCTTTTTAAGATATCATGGTGTTTGTGTTCTATTCTTGTCTCTTATAACACCTGATAAACTCACACCCACCTTATACCCACCACTCCACCACTCCACCACTTATATCCAACCCCAGACTGGGACACAGAGGAAATAAAGGAGCTTTAATCACAGCTTAATTTTCTTCCCTGAGTGAAAGAGATCTTTCTAGATCTTTCTTCTTGGACATGAAGTGAAACGATAGAGAACAACATTTTAAAACTGACAGATGAAACCTTAACATCCAACCAGAACTTTTTAAAGAAGGACAGTGTGACAGAGAGCGTATGCACATGAAGGGTCTACTGAAGGACCTGCCCAAGTTCACTGATGCACAGAGACAATGCCTAGATTTAATTCGAGGAAATGTCAGAGGCTGTGAATCAGCTCTCCACCGGACGGTCTCCAGGGTTAGGTAGACTTCCTTTTGAATTTTACACAAATCTTTTTTGTTTTGTTTGTTTTTAAATGATGGACATAGTAGAAGTTTCCAGAACTTCTTACAGAAGAAACGAACTGCAACCAGCTGCAGAAGTTGTGTTTTATCCATATTACATCTCAAACTGAAGACTGGTATCATTACTGTGTACTGATTATAAAAAGGTGACTTTCAAATAGATTAAAACTGTTTTTAGAAAACATTCTTAATGAGGCCTTTGATAAAGTTGACCATACATATTTATTTCAAACCCTCACATGGTTAGTTGTTTGAGGGGAAAGTTTGATTTGATGGGTAAAATGTTTGTACACTGGAGTTTGTGGTCTCTTAAGGTTAAAGGGAGTGTTATGTTTTTGAGTGCACAGATTATGTTTTAGAGCCATCTTTAATCAGGAGAGATTCTCACTGGTCTTATTTTACCAACCAAGAAAGAAACCAGAAATTCCATACGACAGGTTACAAAAATAGTTTTTGCTTTTCCCAATGCCATAACAGGGTTCATCAGAAGTGCCAGTGATGAAAAAATCTTGAAAATGTTTCAAATAAAGTATAATGAAAAGTTTTCAACACTGAAAATAAACTTGGAAAAAGTGAAGGTTATCTTACAGACAACTGTCAAAGATCCTTCCAGTGCCTCCAGGGAGAATCAAATAGAGCAGACTTAAAGATTTGATGTTTTTGTCTAGGATCAGAGCGGAAAATGCAGGGAGTGGAAGTGTATCATGGGAGTACAGGAAAATCATGGACCTAAAGAAAGGTGCCAAATGGAGAATTCTGGATGAGATTTGTAGTGTGACAGGCATCCACAGGGGTCATGAAGTGTATAATGAGGGGAATCCCATCAGCTTTTACTTCTGACTTCAAATTGGACAAAGACTGACAAAGACCAAATGTAAACAGGACTGTTAAACCAGAGCCAGAAATCCTGGAAAATGTTCTATCTATAGGTTTCAGAAGCAGAAGCAGAGAAAGAAGCAGAGTCAGAAGAATGTTCTTTTCTAAGCATCAGGACTCCATCTGCCTGAAAGTCTTATACCTCAGTACCCTCAAAAACTGCAAGGAATCAAAGTGGCCAGATTCATCCTTTAAAGGCTGCTGGAGATCGCTGTACAAACCTACTATAGAGAAACACACTGTAAATCTCCAGTGGGGACAAATCACTGGGTGAATCCTACAGATATCCATGTTGCATAAAATGACCTCTCTGTAAATACAAAATGCTCTGCAACATAGAAGAGTCAAGTGCAGGAGAAGGAGAAGAGAAGGAGAAGAGAAGGTGCAGTGATTAGGGTGGTAAAGGCACTTATAGTTGCTAAGATCCGGGCAGAGTCTGAATATTTTTAGTTGATGAAAGATCTGGATGGATTTTTTTATGGTGTGGCCTTCAATGATGGAGCAGAAGAATCAACTAATTCTAAATATGTGACGTACAATTTTAATCCGTAATTAATGTATTAATTCATAATTTATTTATATAATGAGACTGTCATGTTTAAGGTATGAAGTATGTTCATGTTTGTAAATGTAAATAATGGTGTGAAATAATACCCCCCCCCCCAACACACACACACACACACACACACACACACACACACACACTCCCCCGCCCCCTCTACCCCTCTCTCTTGCCCCGCACTTGAACAGTACCTGGATTTGAACACAGGTGTTTCGGCTCCACTTGCTGCTCTGTGTACTGGGTCCAGTTGGAGTGTTTGGGTTCGGACCTGACCACGGCTCTCTCCCCCTGTTTCTGCAGGTACAGAGGCAACATCTCCAACCCAAAGATCCCAAACTCATCATAACACTTCCATGAAGGGGCGGAGCTACAGGGGCGTGACTTCACCAAGCGTGCATTATAGGGCACACCTTCCTTTAGGTTGACCCATAAACATACTGCAGAATGAGTGAGCTTCAGCTTCCTGTCTGGGGTCCAGCTCCAGTCCTGAGACGGGTTCCTCACATCACACTTCCTCAAAACCACAAGCATTCCACCCTGAACCGTCACACACACACCTTTACTCGTGTGTCTGATCAGGAACCCACCTAAAACACACACACACACACACACACACACACACACACACACACACACACACACACACACACACACACACACATTAGCCCACCTGTTGCAAAAAAATATTCTAAAATAGTCTAAAATATTAAGCACTAAAGACCCCTCATCTCACACCTACCCCTTATCTTCCCCCTACCCCTCATCTTACCTCTCATCTCACACCTACCCCTTATCTTACCCCTCATCTCACACCTACCCCTTATCTTCCCCCTACCCCTCATCTTACCTCTCATCTCACACCTACCCCTCATCTTACCCCTCATCTCACATCTAGCCCACATCTTACACCTACCCCCATCTTAACCCTACCCCTTGTATCACCCCTTATCTTACCCCTACCCCTCATCTTACACCTACCCCTCATCTTACCCCTACCCCCCCATCTCACCCCTCATCTCACATCTACCCCTCATCTTACTCCTCATCTCACCCCTTATCTCACCCCTATCCCTCATCTTACCCCTCATTTTACCCCTCATCTCACCCCTCATCTCACCCCTAACCCTAACCCTAACCATACCCCTCATCTTACCCCTCATCTTACCCCTTATCTCACACATACCAATCATCTCACCCCTCATCTCACTCCTCAACTTACACCTTATCTTACCCCTCATCTCACCCCTACCCCTCATCTCACCCCTACCCCTCATCTCATCCCCCATCTTACCCCTACCCCTCATCTCAACACTCATCTTACCTCTTCCCCTTATCTTACCCCTACCCCTCATCTCACCACTCATCTTACCTCTTCCCCTTATCTTACCCCTACCCCTCATCTCACCCCTCATCTCACCCCTACCACTCATCTTACCTCTTCCCCTTATCTTACCCCTACCCCTCATCTCACCCCTCATCTCACCCCTCATCTCAACCCTACCCCTCATCTCACCCCTCATCCTAACCTTCATTCAAGGAATTGTTTCTTAAGATAAATTTGTGGAATAAATTGGTATAAAATAAACAAACTGTATTGAATATTTAATAGTAATTTGTTAATCGATGTAACTGCTGAACTCGACATGGTGTAAAGATCAAATATTGACATAATCAGAAATACGAGGAAACACAGCTGTGAGATATCAGATGTTGGTTAGTTAATGATGTTAGTTTTAGTAAAGTGCAGTAGATAAACACATTTGTGATCTTATACATTTCTGAAATGTTTCCTCGGAATTATCCTCATTAATTAGTTTAAAGTATAAAGAAGTTTCACAGTTTATTGAATATAATTAACTTTTTTAACAGATGCACAGCGTAGCATGTGCATAATAAACACTATAAACATAACTCGCTACAGATGTAACTATTAAAAGAACTAATTTTCAGGTTACAAAAGTGAAAGAATATAAAAAATATCTATAAGAAACATAAATGTGTGTATATTTTTTTAAAGATTTAATATAAACAGGTTTCAACAAAAAAGAAACACACACACACACACACACACACACACACACACACACACACACACACACACACACACACCCACACACACAGTAACAGTGTGTGAGTATAATTCAGTAGTGTGTAATACTCACTGTTTGTGGAGAAGTGTAGCAGTAGTAAAAGGAGTGTGTAGAAGTGTGTGTCCATGTTCACGCTCAGTGCACAAATGAAGGAGGAAAAGGACTGTGAGGAGGAAAGAAGTCAGAGAGCAGTGCTTCCTACTATTCTACTGCTGTGTATCCTCACACAAACATACACACACACACACAGACACACACACACACACACACACACACACACACACACACACACACACACACACACACACACACACACACAGAGTGAGGTTACAGTTTGTGTGAAGCAGAATCTCTGATTATGTTTAATTTAACACTTTTTCCTCTTGGTTTTTCAGTTTGCTCTGAAAAAATGCGCAGTACAGGAATTAACGAAAATAAATTATAATGTAGACGTAAAAGTGTGTTAGTGTGTGTACTTCATAAAGTCCTGCTGAAACAAACAAGCTGAATTCTCAGTATTTTTCTGAATGGACTTTCTGAGGCAGAGTGAAGATCACGTCCCTTCTGAGTCTGGTTCCTTTAAAGGTTTCTTGTCAATTGTTAAAAAACAAATACAAATACTACATATAAGTATGGATACTACTTTTGCTTAGTTTAAAACTGCATTCACACAACAGTTTAATATAGAAAAATTAATAAAATAACAATTATCATTGAACAATAAGACAGATGAGACAGGAAGTAAAATCAATCAAGATTGATTATAAAATTCTTCTTCTTCTTCTTCTTTCAGCTTCTCCCATTAGGGGGCGCCACAGCGGATCATCCGTCTCCACACCCCCCTGTCCTCTACATCTGCCTCTTTCACACCAACTACCTGCATGTCTTCTCTCACCACATCCATAAACCTCCTCCTTGCTCTTCCTCTTTTCCTCCTTCCTGGTGTCTCCATCCTCAGCATTCTCCTACTGATATACCCAATGTCCCTCCTCTGCACATGTCCAAACCATCTCAATCTCACCTCCCTCACCTTGTCTCCAAAACGTCCTACATGCGCTGTCCCTCTAATAAACTCTTTTCACACTTCTCTGACACACCAGACTTCCTCATACAATACCACAACTCCTCTCTCCACCCTGTCGTACACTTTCTCTAAATCCACACACACACAATGCAGCTCCTTCTGACCTTCTCTATACTTCTCCATCAACATCCTCAAAGCAAATAATGCGTCTGTGGTGCTCTTCCTCGGCATGAAACCATACTGCTGCTCACAAATGGTCACCTCTTCTCTCAGCCTGGCTTCCACTACTCTTTCCCATAACTTCATGGTGTGACTGATCAACTTAATTCCCCTGTAGTTACTGCAGGTCTGCACATCTCCCTTATTCTTAAAGGTCAGTACCAGCACACTCCTTCTCCATTCCTCAGGCATCTTCTCACCTTCCAAATCCTGTTAAACAATCTGGTTAAAAACTCCACTGCCATCACTCCTAAACATCTCCACGCTTCTACCTCTATGTCATCTGGTCCAACTGACTTTCCACTTTTCATCCTCTTAATCGCTGCTCTCACTTCCTCCTTACTAATCCTATCCACTTCCTGCTTCACATCTCCACATCATCCAACCTTCTCTCTCTCTCATTTTTCTCGTTCATCAGCTGCTCAAAATACTCCCTCCACCTTCTCAACACACTCTCCTCACTAGTCAACACATTTCCATCTCCATCCTTTACTGCTCTAACTTGCAGCACATCCTTCCCAGCTCGGTTCCTCTGCCTGGCCAATCGCTACAAATCCTTTTCTCCTTCCTCAGTGTCCAGCTTTTCCTACAGCTCCTCATATGTCTTTTCCTTGGCTTTCACCACATCCCTCTTTACCTGCTGCCGCATCTCCTTCTACTCCTGCCTACTTTTCTCATCACTCTGCCGATCCCAATTCTGTTTCTTTAACTTTTTTTTTATTTTCTTCTTTCTCCTTCTGCTCTCCTGCACTTCCTCATTCCACCACCACATTTACATTTACATTTAGATTTGCGGCATTTGGCAGACGCCTATATCCAGAGCGACTTAAAACTGAGCAGGAGAGGGTCTTAGGGGTTTGCTCAAGGGCCCAGCAGTGGCAGCTTGGTGGTGGTGGGATTTGAACCCGTGAACCCAATACCTTAACCACTGAGCTACCACCTCCCACTACGTCTCTTTGTCTTCCTTTCTTTTTCGAGATGTTACACCATGTACCTTTTTACTGTCTCAAGTCAAGTCAAGAAGCTTTTATTGTCATTTCAACCATATATAGCTGACGCATTGCACAGTGGAATGAAACAAGGTTCCTCCTGAACCCTGGTGCTGCATACATCAACAATTACAGAAATGTTGTGCAAAAGAGCAAATAGCAGCAATCCAGAAAAGATGTAAAAAAAAAAAAAACGGCATGTAAAAAGTTTATGGTAATGTAGTGCTGTGCTGTGAGTGGTACTGAAGACATGGGTCTTCAGTACCACTCAAATCAGTCACACAGTTTTGTGTGTGTGTGTGTGTGTGTGTGTAGAAATGCAGCTGCTCAGGATGCTCTCAATGGTCATGATTATACACTGATTATACACTGATCACACACTGATTACTGATGCCTGGTCCTGGCCTACCTAAAGGACATCACTGGTCCTCTGCTGGATCCCCTTCAGTTTGCCTAAAGAGCAAATAGGTATGTAGATTATGCAGTCAACATGGGACTGCATTAGATACTGCAAAATCTTGACAGACCTGGTACCTAGGCAAGGATTTTGTTTATAGACTTCAGTTCTCCCTTTAAAACCATTATTCTTGACTTTCTCTCAACCAATCTGACCCAGATTTCCGTGCCCACCCAAATCTGTCTGTGGATCATCAGCTTCCAGACAGACAAGCAGCTGACAGTGAGGCTGGGCAAACTCGCATTCAGGTCTCTCACTATCAGCACTGGTGCTCCCCAGGGTTGTATTCTCTCCCCACTGCTCTTCTCACTGTACACAAATGACTGCATCTCCAAAAAATCCCTCTGTCAGGCTCCTGAAGTTTGCGGTCTACACTACAGTCATTAGCCTCATCCAGGATGGAGAGGCTGATGACTGTGAAAAGATGTGACTGTGACTGTGACTGTGACAAGATCCAGGATGGAGAGGCTGATGACTGTGAGTGACAAGATGGCGCCGGTGAGGTCGGCTGCCGTCACGACTGCTCCAGCTACGGTTTTTCTTTTTTTGTTTATTTTATACTTTTATTTAACTAGTTTTAGTTTCATCTACACAAGATGGACATCATTAGATATGACAGAGACACTCTTATATCTATTGGTGTACAATGCACTCACCTTTCGCCGTTTTTAAACCCGGACCCATGCTGGCCGAGCAAAATCATGAGGGAGAACAAAGGACGTGACCCGTACCGGCTACCGCGAGGGAAACGAGCCGGCGTCAGGAACAGGCTGAGGGCACGCGCACACCGCGCTCCCTTACCTAGTATCCTGCTAGCCAACGTCCAGTCACTGGAGAACAAGCTCTACGACCACAGGGCAAGGGTCAAGTTCCAGAGAGACATTCGGGGGTTCCAACCTTCTCTGCTTCACCGAGACATGGCTGAACCCAGCGGTACCGGACCACGCCATCCAGCCGGGCGAGTTTTTCTCGGTTTACCGCATGGACAGATCACTGGATTCGGGGAAGTCAAGAGGAGGTGGAGTGTGTCTGATGGTGAACAACCACTGGTGCGACAGCGTGAGCATCGTTCCCCTTTCACGCTCCTGCACACCAAACCTGGAACTACTGACCATCAAATGTCGGCCCTTTTATCTACCTCGGGAATTTAGTTCAGTCATAGTCAGTGCCGTTTATATTCCACCTCAAGCGGACACAGACACTGCAGTATAGGACTTACATGAGACACTAACTCTTCATCAAACACAGCATCGGGACGCTGCGCTCATTGTGGTCGGAGATTTCAACAGTGCCAACCTCAAGCGCGCACTCCCGAACTTTTATCAGCACATCACCTTCCCCACCAGGGGCGAAAAAACACTGGACCACTGCTACACAACATTAAAGAACAGCTACAAGGCACAATCACGTCCACCATTTGGGAAATCGGACCATGCCACCATCTTTCTCATGCCTGTTTACAAACAAAGGCTGAAACAGGAAGCTCCGGTTCAGAGGGAGGTGGCGCGCTGGACTGACCAATCGGTGGCCGCTCTGCAGGACGCTTTGGATGACGCAGACTGGGACATGTTTCGGCGCAGCTCTGATGAAGTCAACATGTTTCCGGAAGCGGTTGTGGGATTCATCGGGAAACTAACAGATGATACGGTGCAAAAAAACACTATCAGAACGTTTCCCAACCAGAAGCCGTGGGTGAATAAAACCATCCGCGATGCTCTAAGATCCCGCTCCGCTGCCTACAACACGGGGCTCGCCACCGGGGACATGGATGAATACAAGGCTGCATCTTACACACTCTGTTCACAGAGCGGTGAAGGATGCAAAGCGGCGCTACGGGAGGAAACTGGAGTCACAGTTCCAACAAGGTGGCTCTAGGAGCCTGTGGCGGGCATTAAAACAATTACGGACTATAAAACACCAGGAGGGCATTCCAGAGAGTGAATACCAGGAAGGCAGCAGGACCAGATGGCATCACAGGTCAGGTTCTGAAAGCCTGCGCTGACCAGTTAGCACCGGTGTTCACTGAGATATTCAACCTCTCTCTGGAACAGGCTGTTGTCCCCTCATGCTTCAAACAGTCCACTATTGTTCCAGTCCCGAAGAAACTTTGAGAGACTGGTCAGAGACTTCATCACTGCCTCACAACCAGACACACTGGACCCACTACAGTTTGCGTACCGTCAGAACCGTTCGACTGAGGACGCAATTGCACAACTTCTACACACTACAATCAGCCACCTGGACCAAAGAAACGGGAATTATGCAAAGATGCTGTTTGTTGACTACAGTTCAGCATTTAACACCCATAATTACCAACACACTCACCTCTAAGGTGGAGGTCCTGGGACTCAGCCTGCCGCTGTGCCAATGGATCTCAAACTTTCTGACGGACAGACCACAAGCTGTAGGGGTGGGAAAACACACCTCATCCACCCTCACCCTCAGCACTAGAGCTCCCCAGGGTTGTGTTCTGAGCCCCCTGCTGTACTCGTTGTACACGTAAGACTGTGTGGCCACTTCCAACTCCACCACCATCATCAAGTTTGCTGACGACACCGTTGTGGTGGGTCTGATCTCCAACAACGACGAGACGACCTACCTACAGGAGGTTAAAAACCTGGAAAGATGGTGCCAGGAGAACAACCTTCTCCTGAATGTCAGCAAGACTAAGGAGTTGATCGTGGACTTCAGCACAAAGCGGGAGCGGTCATACCAACCGTTAAACATCTGCGGGACTCCAGTTGAGAGAGTGGACAGTTTCTGGTACTTGGGTGTTCACATCACACAGGACCTGTCTTGGTCCTGTCACATCAACACCCTGGTGAAGAAGGCCCGGCAGCGTCTGTACCATCTGAGAAGCCTAAGGGACTTTAAACTACCCTCTCAGGTGCTTAAGACTTTTTACACCTGCACCATTGAGAGCGTTCTGACAGGTAGCATCACTTCCTGGTTCGGGAAAAGCACCATGCAGGACAGGCGTGCCCTCCAGAGGGTGGTGCGTTCAGCTGAATGTACCATCCACACCGAGCTCCCTGACCTGCAGGACATCTACAGCACGCGGTGCAGGACCAGAGCCAGGAAGATTGTGAAGGACCTCAGCCATCCCAACAATGGACTCTTTTCTCTGTTGCGTTCGGGAAAAAGCTTCCGCTACCTGAAAGCGAACAAGGAGAGAATGAGGAGGAGCTTCTTCCCGCAGGCCATTCGGAGTTTAAACCAGGAAACACCCAGGATGTAAAAACTGGCCCACTCTCTCCATCATCACCCTTTTTTTCCCCTGCACAACCACACTTTTCGTGCTACGGCACATTATACACTGGACCTGCACAGCACAGTGCACTTTACATTTCATATTTATTTCATATTTTTATATTCTTATTTTTATACCACACCCTAATGCACACGGACACTTATGGACAATCAAAAACCATGCCTAACTTACCTTGTTTACTTACCTTGTTTACCTTGTTTACCTAGTAACTTGTTTACTGTTGTTTACTGTTAACCACACACTGCCATAAGCATTTACTGTGTATGTATGCATATGCATCTATATATATCTATGTGTATATATATATATATATATATATATATATAAAATCTTTATATCCTCATTTATCTGCCTTCTTTCTTATTATATTTTTTCTTTTTATATATCTTTATATCATTTTTCTATATTTTTCTTTAAAATTTTGTTATTATATTTATAATTTTTAATCTCCTTTCACCCCATTTTATTTCCTCATGCCGGACCGTCGTTAAAAGCATTTCACTGCATGTCGTACCCTGTATGTATGTGTATGTGACAAATAAAATTAGATTTGATTTGATGTGATTTAAGTCTGCTTTCAGACAGGAGGTTAAAGAGCTGGCTGTCTGGTGCAACCACCACAACCTGGAGCTCAACACATTCAAAACAGTGGAGATGATTGTGGACTTCAGGAGAAATCCCCAGCACTACCCCCACTCACCACCTTGAACAGCACTGTAACAACAATGAAATCATTAAAGTTTCTGGGTACCACCATCTCTCAGGACCTGAAGTGGGACAATAACATTGACTCCACTGATAAAAAGGCCCAGCAGAGGTTGTGATCCTTCACCAACTGAGAAAATTTAACCTCCCACATGAGCTAATGTAACAATTCTACTCTGCCATCATTGAGTCTGTCCTGTGTAGATCTATAACAGTCTGGTTTGGTTCAGCTACAAAATTAGACATCAGGAGGCTACAGTGGATAGTCAGGACTGCTCAGAGGATTATAGGTGCCCCACTGCCCAATCTCCAAGATCTTTACTCATCCAGAGTGGAGAAAAGGGCTAAAAAAATCACCTTGGACCCCACACACCAAGCCCACTCTTTCTTCCAACTGTTACCTTTTGGTACCTTTTACAGAACGTTGTCCACCAGAATAGCCAGTAACAAGAACAGTTTATTCCCACAGGTTATAATCAGCATGAACAATTACAATATTCATAACTACACATTGTCCATCACACCTGACACATTTATACATAGAATCCATATTGTCTATTTGTAAATGAAACACTTGTAAATAACATCTGCATTCATTTAAACACCATTTTTACTCTGTATATATTCTGCATTATTAAACTGTCTGCTTTACTATTCTGGTACATTATGTCTGTACTTCTGTATGTCTCCTGCACTGGAAGCACTGTACCGTGTGGTATAAAGCGCACTTTGCGGTATGGTTTGGCATAAAGTGCACTGGTCGGTGTGGTGTGGCATAAAGTGCACTGTGCATTGTGGTGAGGTATAAAGTGAACGTGTGCGGTATGGTGTGGTATAAAGTGCACTGTGCGGTGTGGTGTGGTATAAAGTGCACTGTGCGGTATGGTGTGGTATGAAGTGAACTTGTGCGGTATGGTGTGGTATAAAGTGCACTGTGCGGTGTGGTATAAGGTGCACTGTGCGGTATGGTGTGGTATAAGGTGCACTGTGCGGTATGGTGTAGTATAAAGTGCACTGTGGGGTATGGCATGGTATAAAGTGTGCGGTATGGCGTGGTATAAAGTGCACTGTGCTGTATGGTGTGGTATAAAGTGTGCGTTGTGGTGTGGTACAAAGTGTGCGGCACGGTGTGGTATAAAGTGCACTGTGCGGTATGGTGTGGTATAAAGTGTGCGGCACGGTGTGGTATGAAGTGAACGTATGTGGTATGGTGTGGTATAAGGTGTGCGGTATGGTGTGGTATGAAGTGAACGTGTTCGGTATGGTGTGGTACAAAGTGTGCGGTATGTTGTGGTATGAAGTGAACGTGTGCGGTATGGTGTGGTATAAAGTGTGTGGTATGGTGTGGTATAAAGTGCACTGTGCGGTATGGTGTGGTATAAAGTGCACTGTGCGGTATGGTGTGGTAAAGTGTGTGGTATGGTGTGGTATAAAGTGCACTGTGCGGTATGGTGTGGTATATAGTGCACTGTGCGGTATGGTGTGGTATAAAGTGTGTGGTATGGTGTGGTATAATGTGCACTGTGCAGTACTGTGTGGTATAAAGTGTGTGGTATGATGTGGTATAAAGTGCACTGTGCGGTATGGTGTGGTATAAAGTGCACTGTGCGGTATGGTGTAGTATAAAGTGTGTGGTATGGTGTGGTATAAAGTGTGTGGTATGGTGTGGTATAAAGTGCACTGTGCGGTATGGTGTGGTATAATGTGCACTGTGCGGTATGGTGTGGTATAAAGTGTGTGGTATGTTGTGGTATAAAGTGTGTGGTATGGTGTGGTATAAAGCGCACTGTGCGGTATGGTGTGGTATAAAGTGCACTGTGCAGTATGGTGTGGTATAAAGTGTGTGGTATGGTGTGGTATAAAGTGTGTGGTATGGTGTGGTATAAAGTGCACTGTGCGGTATGGTGTGGTATAATGTGCACTGTGCGGTATGGTGTGGTATAAAGTGTGTGGTATGTTGTGGTATAAAGTGTGTGGTATGGTGTGGTATAAAGCGCACTGTGCGGTATGGTGTGGTATAAAGTGCACTGTGCGGTATGGTGTGGTATAAAGTGTGTGGTATGGTGTGGTATAAAGTGTGTGGTATGGTGTGGTATAATGTGCACTGTGCGGTATGGTGTGGTATAAAGTGTGTGGTACTGTGTGGTATAAAGTGTGTGGTATGATGTAGTATAAAGTGCACTGTGCGGTATGGTGTGGTATAAAGTGCACGGTGCGGTATGGTGTGGTATAAAGTGCACTGTGTGGTATGGTGTGGTATAAAGTGTGTGGTATGGTGTGGTATAAAGTGCACTGTGCGGTATGGTGTGGTATAAAGTGCACTGTGCGGTATGGTGTGGTATAAAGTGTGTGGTATGGTGTGGTATAAAGTGTGTGGTATGGTGTGGTATAAAGTGTGTGGTATGGTGTGGTATAAAGTGCACTGTGTGGTACTGTGTGGTATAAAGTGCACTGTGCGGTATGGTGTGGTATAAAGTGCACTGTGCGGTATGGTGTGGTATAAAGTGCACTGTGCGGTATGGTGTGGTATAAAGTGTGTGCTATGGTGTGGTATAAAGGTATAAAGTCTATTATCGTACCTGTTCCTAAGAATAATGCACCAAAATATTTTAATAAGTACAGGCCAGGAGCACTTACTTCTCTGATGATAAAAACATTTGAGAGGATTGTGAAGGACGCGCTTTTGACCATGGTACAGGCAAATCTAGATCCGCTTCAGTTTGCCTGTAGGTCATGCAGGGGTGCTGATGATGCGATATGTGCTCTATTAAACATGATTTTGGCACACCTTGAGGCCGCAAAAACTTTTGTAAGTTTGTTTTTTATTGATTTTACATCAGCTTTTAATTGTATCCAACCTCATATCCTAGCAGAAAGGTTAAAGAGTGTTCATAATATTGATTATGGATTGATAAGTTGGCTGATGGATTTCTTAACCTATAGATCTCAGCGTGTGAAGGTGAACAGGGTTTTGTCTGATGTACTTTTTTCCTCTACTGGGTCACCGCAAGGGTGTGTTCTTTCACCGCTTTTATTTGTGCTTTACACTAATGAGTGTCGTTCACAACTTGAAAGTCGCCACATCATTAAGTTTCCTGATGATTCAGTGATCGTTTCCCTCCATGATTATGAGGATTCTGTTCACGGTTCTGTACTGGTAGATTTTATTGATTGGTGTAAACTGTTCTTTTTGGACTTTAATGTAATAAAAACTAAAGAGATGATTGTAGATTTTAGGAAGAATCGTACAGCCATCTCTCCTGTGGTTATTAATGATCATGCTGTTGAGATTGTACATCATTTTAAATATCTTGGTACTATAATAGATGAAAAGTTGACTTTTGGGGCTCATGTGGGTGCTGTTTGTAAAAAAGCCCACCGGCGTATGTATTTTTTACGGAAACTCTGTGGTTTTAACGTGGAGAGCACTTTTATGAAAATGTTCTATTCTTGTTTTATTGAGTCAGTTATTACTTTTACATTTGTGTGTTGGTATGGATCGCTTAATCTGAAAAATAGAACTAGACTTCAGGGTATTGTAAAGTGTGTGGTAAGATTGTCATCACCAACCTGATGGATTTAAAAAGGGGGTATATAAAGCAAGGACTCTGAGGAAGGCCGAGTTAATGGTAAGAGATTCCAGCCATCCCTTGCAGAATCTTTTTATGTTGTTACCTTCTTCACATAGATTTTTTTACCACTTTGCAGGACAAATAGATTTAAAAATGATTTTGTACCTGTTGCTATTGGGTTCTTAAATACTTACATTTTTATTTCTTTATTTTTATGTTTTCTCTCTGTACTGTTTGTTGTGTGTGTTTGTGATTGTATGGATTCTTCTGGCTGTGAAACAAATTGTCCCTCATGGATAATAAAGTTGACCTAAACCTAACATAAACGACAAACTGCAAAAAACGGTGGTGAAGATGTTAATAAACGAGGCGCTGTCAGTCTGTTCCCTGGACATTAAATGTAACTATAAAGGAATACAAATGTGTAAAAATGTGCATTTAGGTGTGTGTGAGGTAGAGGTATAATCACAGGTTTACACATTTACACATGACATGCATTCGTGCTATGTGTGTGTGTGTGTGTGTGTGTGTATGTGTGTGTGCGTGTATGTGTGTGTGTGTGTGTGTGCGTGCATGGTGTCTCACTTCAAATTAGTCAAAAGGGCCTTACTTCAATTGTGTCTATTATCAATTAATCAATTACTGGGCGAAAAGATCGTCTGACTTCTGTGTGTGTTTGTGTGTGAGTGTTGGGGGGGGTTGTTGCTGGGCTGGGCTTGGGGGTTGTGTTGCCAGAGCTGCAGCCAGGAACTGGGAGTAAAAAAAAAAAAAAAAAACGACTTCTGTGTCGGGGAGGAGGAG
>MU575766.1:582187-597745 GCA_024362625.1 Silurus asotus | reverse complement strand
GCTGGTTTGAGCAGGGGAACCTTCCGTGCCATGCATGATTTCAAACCATGAAGTCTTAGTGTATTACCGACAGTAACCTTGGAAACGGTGGTCCCAGCTCTTTTCAGGTCATTTACCAGCTCCTTCCATGTAGTTCTGGGCTGATTTCTCACTTTCCTTAGGATCATTAAGACCCTACGAGGTGAGATTTTGCATGGAGCCCCAGTCCGGGGGAGATTGACAGTCATGTTTAGCTTCTTCCATTTTCTAATGATTGCTCCAACAGTGGACCTTTTTTCACCAAGCTGCTTGGCAATTTCCCCGTAGCCCTTTCCAGCCTTGTGGAGGTGTACAATTTTGTCTCTGGTGTCTTTGGACAGCTCTTTGGTCTTGGCCATGTTAGTAGTTGGATTCTTACTGATTGTATGGGGTGGACAGGTGTCTTTATGCAGCTAACGACCTCAAACAGGTGCATCTAATTTAGGATAATAAATGTAGTGGAGGTGGACATTTTAAAGGCAGACTAACTAGCTAATAGACAGGTGTCAGAATTCTAGCTAATAGACAGGTGTTTAAATACTTATTTGCAGCTGTATCATACAAATAAATAGTTAAAAAAAATCATACAATGTGATTTCTGGATGATTTTTTTTTTTCAGATTATGTCTCTCACAGTGGACATGCACCTACGATGACAATTTCAGACCCATCCATGATTTCTAAGGGGGGGAGAACTTGCAAAATAGCAGGGTGTTCAAATACTTATGTTTCTCACTGTACCTTTTCAGAAGCTAATATGATATGAAATTAAACTTGGATACATTTTAGAGTAGTCAATGTGCAGCTCCCCACAAGTAGGTAACCCCCTTAAAGTCAATAACTCAGTGTTATTTAGAAAGTCTCTATTTATACTCTTTCTTACTTTAAAAACACATTGATCTCAAACTGGGAGATTAGTCATGTGCCTCAAACCCATCTCTGTAGTAATCTCTTACAGACACAGACGTTCCCTTCCACGGAACAGATGTCACATCGCCAGTAACCTCATCTACCCTTCCCTGTTGTCTCAATCTCAAACAGCGGTGGTAGGTGGGCTCTGGAATTGTCAATCTGCCGTAAGGAAAGCTGACTTTATCACAGGCTTGGCTTCCCACTACACATTTGACTTTTTGGCACTTACTGAGACATGGATATCACCACAGAACACTGCTACACCAGCTGCTCTGTCTTCTGCCTATGCTTTCTCTCACTCACCAAGAGAAATCGGCAGAGGTGGTGGTACAGGTCTACTTTTATCACGGAGATGGTGTTTCACACCTCTACCTTTGTCTCATTTAACCATGTCTTCTTTTGAATTTCATGCAGTTTCAGTTACCTCTCCAATCAACCTTTTTATCATTGTCATCTACCGCCCTCCTGGTCCTCTTGGGGATTTCCTAGAAGAGATGGACACGCTCCTCAGTAATTTCCCCTCTGACGGCACCCCTCTGACAGTTCTTGGTGACTTCAACCTCCCATCCGACAAACTTCAGTCATCTTGCCTCTTGCCTTTTCTGAATACCTTCTCCTTGACATTTAACAGCTGCCCTCCAACACACAAGGGAGGAAATGTCCTGGACCTGGTTTTCACCCGTCCTACTCCAGCTACAGACATGACTGCCACTCCACTTCCAATCTCTGATCATCACCTGGTTTCCTTTTTAATCACTCTTCCTATTCAACCTAAAAATAATTTGCATGTCTCTCTTATTCGTCCTAACCTCCACTCTATCTCTCCCTCCTCTGTAACTTCATGTACTCTTTCATCTCTTCCTGACCCCGTCTCCTTTTCCTCTCTACCCTTAGACGTTGCTACGGACTCCTTCCTCTCATCTCTTTCCTCAACCATGGACCTCCTTTGTCCCTTGACTACAAAACCCAAGAAGACTTCTTGTCCCACACCGTGGCTGTCAGAAGTTTTGCGCAGTAATCGACGAGAACTCCGATCTGCAGAGAGGAAGTGGAAAAAATCACAGCTTGATGTAGACCTCTCATCTTACCGTGCACTCCTGACCAGATTTTCTTTGGAGGTGACTTCTGCCAAAACTACCTTCTACAAGGAAAAGCTTGAGGCCTCTGCACAAGACCCCCGTAAGCTTCACAACATCTTCTCTTCTCTACTAAACCCCCCTGCTGCACCTGCTCCATCCTCCCTGACTGCTAATGACTTTGCCTCCTTCTATGATGAGAAGATTAGGAAAATCTGCCAGACCTTCACTTCCTCTCCAACAATGACTACACAACACAGCCAACAATCCACTACGTCTCTGTCAAGCTTCTCAACCCTAACAGAAGATGAGATACTGCAAGTCATCCGATCCTGCAATCCCACCACCTGTCCCCTGGATACAATCCCTTCAAATACGCTCCAGACCATCGCACAAGATCTCCTGCCCTTCATCTCCACAATCATCAATGGGTCATTAACATCTGGCTATGTACCAACTACCTTCAAGCAAGCAAGGGTCATTCCTATCTTGAAGAAACCGGCTCTGGATCCATCAGACATCAACAACTACAGACCGGTATCACTCCTTTCCTTTCTTTCTAAATCTCTGGAACGCACTGTTTTTAACCAACTGTCTGTCTATCTCTCACAGAACAACCTCCACGATCCGAACCAGTCTGGGTTCAAAACGGCACATTCCACAGAGACGGCACTATTGGCTGTTTCTGAGAAACTACATGCTGCTCGGTCAGCCAAGCTGTCATCTGTACTTATCTTTCTGGACCTTTCAGCAGCATTCGACACAGTCAACCACAATACACTTTTGTCAACCCTCAAGAGCCTTGGTATTTGCGGAACAGCATGGAAATGGTTTGCTTCCTACCTGGAAGGTCGCTCATACCAGGTAACATGGAGGGGATCCACATCTGCCCCATGCAGACTTACCACCGGTGTCCCACAAGGCTCGGTACTTGGTCCCCTCCTTTTCTCCCTCTATACCCACTCCATTGGTGAAGTCATATCCTCACATGGGTTTTCTTATCACTGCTATGCAGATGACACTCAACTCATCTTTTCTTTCCCTCCATCAGATACCACAGCTTCTGCTCGGATCTCAGCATGCTTGTCAGACATATCTTTATGGATGAGGGCTCACCAACTTAAACTCAACCCCAGCAAAACAGAACTGCTAGTCATCCCAGGTGATTCATCTCCAGGTCAAGATCTACAAATAACACTTCATGACTCTCTGCTCTCCCCTTCAGCCACTGCTCGTAACCTTGGGGTAACTATGGACAATGAACTGTCTTTTTTCCCACATGTCGCTAATGTTGCTCGTTCTTGTCGATTTCTTCTCTATAACATCCGAAGGATTCGACCATTTCTGTCCATACAGGCTGCCCAGGTGCTTGTTCAGTCTCTTGTCATTTCAAGACTGGACTACTGCAACTCTCTGCTGGCAGGTCTTCCCCTGAACGCTATTCGTCCACTGCAAATGATCCAAAATGCAGCTGCACGACTTGTGTTCAATCAGCCCAAGTTCTCCCACACCACCCCACTGCTGCGCTCCCTTCACTGGCTTCCAGTAGCTGCACGTATCAGATTCAAAACACTGATGCTTGCCTACAAGGCCAAAAATGGACCAGCACCATCTTACCTCAGTGACCTCATCACATCTCGCACTGCACCACGCTGTCTGAGATCCTCCAGCACTGCTCGACTGGTACCACCTTCTCTCAGATTGAGAGGTAAGTACAATTCAAGGCTCTTCTCTGTTCTGGCACCGAGGTGGTGGAATGAACTTCCCCTAGATGTCCGTACAGCAGAGTCCCTGATTATCTTTAAGCGACGACTGAAGACCTTCATCTTCCTGAAATACTTAAATTAGCACTTTCCAAGTTTGTAGAATTCGAGTTATATTTATATTGAGTTTGTATTCTTTCGTACCAGTGTAAGATTTATTCACTACTAGAGATTTAAAGCACTTTTGTACGTCGCTCTGGATAAGGGCGTCTGCTAAATGCCGCAAATGTAAATGTAAATGATGAAACCTTTGAATTTGCACAAAAACACATGTAAAGAAACACTACAGAGAAATGCATGAAACCCTCAGGTGATGTGATGAGGTTAACATTGATGCTTCTGCTAGAGATGATGTATGCGGGCAGTGCAGCTGCGGTGGTCAAGTCAAGTGAAGTTTATTTCTATTGCGCTTTTCACAACACACATCGTCTCAAAGCAGCTTTACAGAATTTGACAGTGAAGGTGAAGGTGTGTGTTTATCCCTGATGAGCACCATGGAGACTGTGGTGAAGGAAAAACTCCATTAAATGTTATGAGGAAGAAACCTTGAGAGGAACCAGACTCAAAAGCAGAACCTCATCCTCATTTGGGTGACATCAAGAGTGTGATTCTAGTCTTTAAACACTACAGAACACTGGAGAGTGAGAACTAACATGAGCACTGGAGTGTGTGATTATGACTGATGATCTTTCTACAGACTTTTACAGTCATTGTGGTTATAAAACCAGGAGCTACTGAGCAACTCATAAAATAGCTCAACATCTGAGATCATCACAGATCCAACACCAGCTTCTCCATGCCAGAGCCTTTAAACACTCCAGGAGGTTAAAACTCCACATGAAGTGGTCTCTAGATGGTTTGGGATGTTTGTGGACATCTACTTTTTTAAAGGTCCACAATCTCAATGAGGTGGGAGGTGACTGGAGCTGGAGCAACCTCAGGAAACCTCGGGATGGGGAGAGAAAGAGAAGCAGTGGAGAGGAAAGTTGATAATGTGATGTGATCAGATGTTCTGGAGCACAAGGTTATGATGTGTGAACACAGTGGTCTGTGATGCAGCACTGTGTTTCTTTCTAGTATTGATAGTTTCAATAGATGTGGCATCAACATGATGGGATTAAGAGGTGGATTGCTTCAGGCAGAACATCACTGAAGGCAGTGTAAATTACACAAACTGATACTGATACACACACTCACACACAAATTCATACACACTTAAACATATACACTGAATGCATGTGTGTGTGTGTGTGTGTGTGTGTGTGTGTGTGTGTGTATGTAGATATGATTGTGTGTTACACAGTAAATAAAGTTTGTGGAAAAAAAGGCAAAATTGTGTTTTATTCTCCAAAGGCATTTTATTTGTGTAAATTTGTGTAAATTGTTGATTTGTATCGGAGTTATTAACTTTATAAACTTTCTGAAAGGTAGAAATTTAACAAAAATGTATTAAAACGGAGTCTAACACAGGAACATTGGGTCTAATATAGTGTTAAGTTTCTTTAGAATGCTTGTCCTAGTTTTCCTTTGTGTGGCTGTGGCTCTCCTGCCTATTGTCCAGTTCCATGCAGTCGCTGGGTAAGAACCCATTTGTGACACGCTTTCTCCACAGCACCCAGATGTTGAGACCTCCAGTGCGACCTAAAGTGCATGCCTGGGACTTGGCCATTGTGCTGGATGCCCTGTCGCAGCCTCCCTTTGAACCTCTGACCAAGGTACCTGTGAGGTTCCTCACAGTTAAGACTGTGTTCCTGTTAGCCATCTCCTCTCTAAAGAGGGTTGGAAGATCTTTAGGCCCTTTCTGTAGCCCCTACCTTTCTGGAATATACATGCACAGATCAGAAATGTGGAGAAGGTCGAAGCAGCTGTTCGTCTGCTATGGCCTTCTAAGATGGACTGTGAATGCGATTTCCACCTCTTATGAGTCCTCTGGTCTCTCCACTTCCTTCGGGGTCAGAGAGCACTCCATCGGAAGTGTGGTGGTTTTTAAGGCCTTGTCCTCTCAAGTTTACCTCCAGAACATCTGCAACGCTGCGGGCTGGGGCGTCCTGCTCACCTTTGCCAGGTTCAACAGCCTCGACCTGAGATGCTGCGTTTCGATGCCACACTGCCTGCATCCCTGCAGCACTTCCTTCTCCTTTCAGAAGCTGCCACTGGTTTCACTTCATGTGCTTAAAAGCTTCCTATTCGTGACGTGACCCCGCCGGTGAAGCCGCACTTTTTATTTGGACTGATTATACACGTGATTAAGAGTGTGGACAACACAGAGGCGTTCCCAAAGGGTTCCAACACAGCATCTCGTTCCCTTGGAGAACCATGGTTACATAAGTAACCTGGAGACGTTTCTTCAGTATAATTGTACTGCTGGTTCTTGTTCTGTAGTTCGGTAGATCGTGTTCTGAACACTGCTTTTAATGCAGTTCTGTTAGCATTAGCATGGTAGCTCAATATAATAAAGTAAAAAATTAATTGTAAAAAAAAAAGCTAAAAGAATAAAATTACTTTATGTACGGTCCTACAACATTAGCTAACAACTCAACCTGGTCCAGTATTGTGTGTTTGTGTGTGTGTTTGTGTGTTTGTGTGTGTGTGTGTGTGTGTGTGTGTGTGTGTAAGAGAGAGATTGCAAGGTAAATGCAGCTTCAGACAAAACTCTCTTCCATGTTTGAACACAGAAGAAATGAGTCAACAAGTCGTGGTTTAATGAGCTGCTGATGATCCACCGGGTCGATACTTTCAGAACATTCAGCAGCCAATCTCCTTAGAGCAGCCTACACACACACACACACACACACACACACAGAGATAAATATCACCAGTGGGTTGTACAAACCCGATTCCAAAAAAGTTGGGACACTGTAAAAATTGTGAATAAAAACAGAATGAATGATGTGGAAGTTTCAAATTTCATTATTTTATTTAGAACACCACATAGACGACATATCAAATGTTTAAACTAAGAAAATGTCTCATTTTAAGGGAAAAAATAAGTTGATTTTCAATTTCATGACATCAACACATCTAAAAAAAAAGTTGGGACAAGGCCGTGTCTCCACTGTGTGGCGTCCTCTCTTCTCTTTATAACAGTCTGTACACGTCTGGGGACTGAGGAGACAAGCTGCTCAACTTTAGGAATAGGAATGTTCTCCCATTCTTGTCTAATACAGGCTTCTAGTTGCTCAACTGTCTCAGGTCTTTTTCTATCATCTTCCTCTTTATGATGCACCAAATGTTTTCTCTGGGTGAAAGATCTGGACTGCAGGCTGGCCATTTCAGTACCCAAATTCTTCTTCTACACAGCATGATGTTGTAACTGATGCAGTATGTGGTCTGGAATTGTCATGTTGGAAAATGTGAGGTCTTCCCTGAAAGAGACGACGTCTGGATGGGAGCACATTTTGTTCTAGAACTTGGATATACCTTTCTGATGGTGCCTTTCCAGATGTGTAAGCTGCCCATGCCACACGCACTCATGAACCCCATACCATCAGAGATGCAGACTTCTGAACTGAGCGCTGAGAACAACTTGGGTTGTCCTTCTCCTCTTTATTCCGGATGACATGGTGTCCCAGTTTTCCCAAAAGAACTTCAGATTTTGATTCTTCTGACCACAGAACAGTTTTCCACTTTGCCACAGTGCATTTTAGATGATCCCTGGTCCTGAGAAAACACCTGAGCTTCTGGATCCTGTTTAGATACGACTTCTTTTTTGACCTATAGAGTTTTAGACGGCGATGATGAATGACACGGTGGATTGTGTTCACCAACAATGTTTTCTGGAAGTGTTCCTGAGCCCATGTTGTGATTTCCATTACAGCAGCATTCCTGTATGTGATGCAGTGCCGTCTAAGGGCCTGAAGATCACCAGCATCCAGTCTGGTTTTCCGGCCGAGACCCTTATACACAGAGATTGTTCCAGATTCTCTGAATCTTTGGATGATATTCTGCACTGTAGATGATGAGAACTTCAAACTTTTTGCAATTTTTCTCTGAGAAACTCCTTTCTGATGTTGCTCCACTATTTCTCACCACAGCATTGGAGGAACTGGTGATCCTCTGCCCATCTTGATTCTGAGAGACACGGCCACTCTGAGAGGATCTTTTTATACACAATCATGTTGCCAGTTGATCTAATAATCTGCAATTTGCTCCTCCAGCTGTTCCTTATATGTACATTTCACTTTTCCGGTCTCTTATTGCTACCTGTCTCAACTTTTTTGGAATGTGTAGCTCTCATGAAATCCAAAATAAGACAATATTTGGCAGGACATTTCAAAATGTCTCACTTTCAACATTTGATATTTTATCTCTATTCTATTGTGAATGAAATATGAGTTTATAAGATTTTTATATTATTGCATTCCTTTTTTATTCACAATTTGTACAGTGTCCCAACTTTTTAGGAATTGGGTTTGTAGATATATATAGCTTATCATTTGTATGGAGATTAATATTAATTTCACACACATGCACACACACACACACAAACACACACACACACACACACACACACACACACACACACACACACACACACACACACACACACACACTCTTCTCTTCTCTTCTCTTACTAGACAGGCCACCAAAACCGAGTCACTGCTGTTTCTCTCAGCTGGAGATCGGCACAGCTCGATGAGATGCGGCACAGCTTTAAAAACAATAACTACAAATCAATCTCGTATTTCCAAAACACAACATTCTTAAATCACATTTTTTTTATATTTTATATTTACAATTCATTCAGAGTATTCAGACCCTTCACTTTATTCAGTGTAGTTATGTCTACAGTCTGATACTACAATTATTCAAATGTATTATTTTTTTCATGAATCTACACCCAGTTCCCCATAATAACCCGAGTTCTAGAAATGTCTGTAAATTGTCATGTCCATGAGAATTTAATGAACAACTGAATTCGGGGATTTTCTGCTATTGTGTGTGTGCGTGTGTGTGTGTGTGTGTGTGTGTGTGTGTGTGTGTGTGACTGTGTGTGTGCTGTACCTTGCAGTTGAATGGCAGCCTGAGCGATGTGTGGATCTCGGCTTAAACGTGCGAGAGTCACTGCAGCTTTCTGCTGAACTCTCTCACATGCAGCTCCCTCTGATGGACTGGGAGATGACGGCTTCTCTCCTAGCAGCAGCAGCAGACGCTCCAATCCTTTAGCACACACACTCTCATTATTAAAGCGGGGGGGGGATACAGACTGAGATGTAGACAGAGATACAGACTGAGATGTAGACAGAGATACAGAGATACAGACAGAGATACAGACTGAAATGTAGACAGAGATACAGAGATACAGACAGAGATACAGACAGAGATACAGACAGAGATACAGACAGAGATGTAGACAGAGATACAGACTGAGATACAGACAGGGATACAGACAGAGATGTAGACAGAGATACAGACTGAGATACAGACAGAGATACAGACAGAGATGTAGACAGAGATACAGAGATACAGACAGAGATGTAGACACAGATACAGACTGAGATGTAGACAGAGATACAGACTGAGATGTAGACAGAGATACAGACTGAGATGTAGACAGAGATACAGAGATTCAGACAGAGATACAGACAGAGATACAGAGATACAGACAGAGATGTAGACAGAGATACAGACAGAGAGTGTAGACAGAGATACATACAGGGATACAGACAGAGATACAGTCAGAGATACAATCAGATATACAGACAGAGATATAGACAGAGATACATTCAAAGATACAGTCAGGGATACAGACAGAGATGTAGACAGAGATACAGACTGAGATGTAGACAGAGATACAGACAGAGATACAGACAGAGATACAGAGATACAGACAGAGATGTAGACAGAGATACAGACAGAGAGTGTAGACAGAGATACATACAGGGATACAGACAGAGATACAGTCAGAGATACAATCAGATATACAGACAGAGATATAGACAGAGATACATTCAGAGATACAGTCAGGGATACAGACAGAGATGTAGACAGAGATACAGACAGAGATTAATAGACCCCATAGACTCTGACTGGAGGATTCACTTAACTTTATCTCAAACTCAACACAACTGTTGTACTGTTTCAGTGTCTAAGAACTTTATTCAGACACTGAGTTTAGACTGAAGACGAATTTTACTGGGAATAGATATGTTTGTGTACCGTTCTCCTGTAAGACCTCTGATGCCGTCTGTTCCAACACTGACAAATTGGCCAAAATTGTTACAACCTGCAGAGACCAAAACAACAAGGAGATATGACATGAAAATGCTGAAATATAGCTACAACACTACTATACAACTAAAGCTACAACACAACAACTATAGCACAATTACAGCTACAACATAAATACAAAACACCAACACAACTACAGCAACAACACAATTACAGCTACAACACAACTACAAAATAACAACACAATTACAGCTACAACACAACTACAAAACAACAACACAACTACAGCAACACAGTTAAAGTTACAACACAACTACAGCTACAATACAACTACACAACTACAGCAACAACACAATAACAGTTACAACTCAACTATACAACTGAGGTAAGATGGCGGCACGGCAGTAGCTCGCAGTGGCCTCTCCTGATCCAAAAATTGTGCTTTCACCATATTTAGCCCGACCTTTTACAATACATGGATACCAGAGTCAGCTGTTAATGTGTACAACCACCAGGCGCTGTTACAGTACAGGCATCATGCAACCAATAATCTGCATGATGAAGTTATGCAGAATGTGTCTTGTCTTGTGTTGTCTTGTGTTGTCTGTCTGCACTGATTTTTGTTTGCACTAGGTTGCACTTTATGCACTTTACGTAGCTTGTGTTGTGTTGTAGCTCTATGTTGTTATTTAGTGTAGCACTTGTCTCGTTTTTACTGTGTACTGTGTACCACTGTGTATAGTGGAAAAAGACAGTAAAAGCCTCTTTACTTGACTTGACTTGAACTACAGCTACAACGCAACTATTCATTTACAGTGACAACACAACTATACAATTACAGCTACGACACAACTATACAATTACAGCTACGACCCAACTACAAAACAACAACTACAACACATTTACAGCAACAACACAACTACAGCGACAAAACAACTATACAATTACAGCTACTACAAAACTACAGCAACACCACAATTACAGCTTTAACACAAATGTTGTGTTCAGTGTGGTCAGCTGCCATTACGACTGCTCCAGCTATGCTTTGCCTTTGTTTATTTTATATTTTTATTTAAATTGTTACTGTTCCATTTATACAAGATGGTCATCATTAGATATGACAGAGCCACCCATATTCATTGGTGTACAATCTACTCACCTTTCACCATTTTTAAACCCAGACTGAAGAAGAGCAAAGGATGCGACCCGTACCAGCGTCCACGAGGGAAATGAGCCGGTGTCAGGAACAGGCTGAGGGCACGTGCCTACCGTGTTCCCTTACCTAGTATCCTGTTAGCCAACATCCAGTCTCTGGGAAAACAAGCTTGACGACCTCAGGGCCTCTGCTTCACTGAGACATGGCTGAACCCAGCAGACTTTTTCTCGGTTTACCGCATGGACAGAACACTGGAGTCGGGGAAGTCAAGGGGAGGTGGAGTGTGTCTGATGGTAAACAACCACTGGTGCGACAGATCAAGCATTGTTCCTCTTTCACGCCCCTGCACACCAAATTTGGAACTACTGACCATCAAACGTCTGCCCTTCTACCTTGGGAATTCAGCTCGGTCATAGTCAGTGCCGTTTATATTCCACCTCAACCGGACACGAACACTGCAGTATGGCACTTACACGAATCAATAACACTTCACCAAACACAGCATCGGGACACTGATTATGGTGGGATACTTTAACAGTGACAACCTCAAGCAAGCAAACATTCAGCAGCACATCACCTGCCCCACCAGGGACGAAAGGACATTGGACCAATGCTACACACCATTTAAGAACAGCTACAAGGCACAATCACGTCCACTGTTTGAGAAATCGGACCATGCCACCATCTTCCTCATGCCTGTATACAACCAAAGGCTATAACAGGAAGTTCCGGTTTAGAGGGAGGTTGCACGCTGGACTGACCAATCGATGGCCGCTCTGCAGTATGCTTTGGATGAAGCAGACTGGGACAAGTTCAGGCGCAGCCCTTCCACGTGTTTATAGAAGCAGGTGTGGGATTCATCGGGAAACCAGCGGATGATGCGGTGCAGAGAACCACCATCAGAACATTTCCCGAACAGAAGCTGTAGGTTAATAAAACCACCCGTGATGCACTGAGATCCTGCTCCACTGCCTACAACACGGTGCTTGCCACCGGGGACAAGAATGAGTACAAGACTGCATCTTACACTGTTTGCAGAGGGGTGAAGGAAGCAAAGCGGCGCTATGGGAGGAAACTGGACTCACAATTTCAACATGGTGGTTCTAGGAGCATGTGGCAAGACTAAGAAACATCATGGACTATAGAACACGATCTTTTAGAATGGGGAATGCGGACGCTTCTCTAGCAGTCCAGCTAAACATCTTTTACACTTGCTTCAAGGCTGCATCTAACCACACTAGCGGCACTAGCGGCAAAAACAGCATGCACACTGAGAGCCCGGAGAGGTAAACACGTTCACCATCTCAGAGCATGACATGAGGAGGGCATTCAAGAGAGTGAAAACCAACAGTCTGTTGTCCCCTCATGCTTTAAACAGTCCACCATTGTTCCTGACCCAAAGAAACCCCAGCCCGCCTGCCTCAATGACTACCGCCCTGTAGCTTTGACCTCAGTAGTGATGCTGTTTGTGGACTATAGTTCATCGTTCAACACCATAATTCTCTCCACGCTCACCTCTAAGTTAGAAGTCCTGGGACCCTGCCACTGTGTCAATGGATTTCCAACTTCCCGACAGACAGACCACAAGCCGTCCGAGTGGGCAAACACCCCTCATTAATCCTCACCCTCAGCACTGGAGCTCCCCAGGATTGTGTTCTGAGCCTGCTGCTGTACTCACTGTACACATATGACTGTGTGGACACTTCCAACTCCACCACCATCATCAAGTTTGACACTTTTGTGGTGTTCCTGATCTCCAACAACGATGAGACGGCCTACCTACAAGAGGTTAAAGACCTGGAGAGATGGTGCCAGGAGAACAACCTTCTCCTAAACGTTGGTAAGACTAAGGAGTTGATAGTGGACCTCAGCATGAAGCAGGAGCAGTCAAACCATCCGCTAAACATCAACGGGACCCCAGTGGAGAGAGTGGACAGTTTCTGGTACCTAGGTGTTCACATCACACAGGACCTGTCTTGGTCCTGTCACATCAACTCCCTGGTAAAGAAGCCCAGCAGCATCTGTACCATCTGAGACGTTTAAGGGACACTTCCCTCTCGCGTGGTAAAGACTTTCTACACCTGCACCATTGCCCTCCAGTGGGTGGTGCAGTCAGCTGAACATACCATCCACACTGAGCTCCCTAACCTGCAGGACATCTACAGCACGCGGTGCAGGACCAGAGCCAGGAATATTGTGAAGGACACCAGCCATCCCAACAATGGACTCTTTTCTTTGTTACGTTCAGGGAAATGCTTCCGCTCCCTGAAAGTGAACACAGAGAGAATAAGGAGGAGTTTCTTCTTGCAGGCCATTCGGTGTTGACAGGAAACACCCAGGATCTAGTTCTGGACCTCTCCATCTTCACACTTTGTCTGCTTAACTTTTTTGCACTATGACCCTTTTATCTCTGGACTGTGAATATAACTCTGGACTTGCACAGCACAGTGCACTTTATACCACACCAAACCACACACGGTCACTTTATACCACACCATACCGCACACGGTCACTTTATACCACACCATTCCGCCACACGGCCACTTTATACCACACCATACCGCACACGGTCAGTTTATACCACACCATACCGCACATGGTCACTTTATACAACACCATTCCGCACGCGGTCACTTTATACCACACCATTCCGCACGCGGTCACTTTATACCACACCATACCGCACGCGGTCACTTTAAGGACAATCACGTCAATCACCCTAAATTTTACTGTTTTACTGTCATATGCATCCTTGTATATACATATTTTTTTCACATATATCTTCATATATTTTATATTTTATATAGTTTATACTTTTTATTTATCTTCCTTTTTTTCCTGATTTATTTTCCCTCAATTTAATTCCCCATGTTTCCTTCTATTGTCCACTTCATGTCGTACTCTGTATGTATGTGTATGTGACAAATAAAATTTTATTTGATTTAATTTGATTTGTGATTTGTGAATACAACACTACAGCTACTACACAACTACAGCTACAACAAAACTACACAAATACAACTTGAACACAACTACAGCTACAACATAACTATAAGACTTCAGTTAGAACACAACTACAAAACCCCACTACCCAACTACAGCTATTACAAAACTACAAAACAACACAACTACAAATACAACACTATTAATCAACTACAGCTACAACACAACTTCAACACAACTACAGCTGCAAAACAACTACACAACTACATCTACATTGAAATAAATACTACACAATTGCAGCTGGATTACAGTAGTAGACTGTGGATTGCTGTGACCTGGTCTTTAGAGTACGGGGTGTCGACACGCTGGCGGTCTCTGCAGGCCTGGAGGAGGATGTGCACTGCATTAAGCTGCAGAAGAATCTCACATGCCAAACTGTCAAAGAAAGTGATATTTGCCAGTGCAGCCGAGGCTAAGAGGAACACCTCACCACACGATGCAGTCTCACACAGCTCTATACACACACACACACACACACACACACACATTTTATTTTTCACATAAATATAATAAAGTTTAAAATAATCAAATAATAATAATAATAATAATAATAATAATAGTAATGGAAATGTGGGGATTAGTTGTAATGGGAATGTGTGGATTAGTATTAATGAGAATGTGGGGATTAGTAGTAATGAGGGTGTGGGGATTAGTAGTAATGAGAATGTGGGGATTAGTAGTAATGAGGGTGTGGAGAAAAGTAGTATTGAGGGTGTGGGGATTAGTAGTAATGACGGTGTGGGAAAACTGATGACTGATCTAACTGATGAGGGCAGAGACGATGTCCTGCATGCTCTCTATGAAGCTGGAGAGATGATGTGTGTTGGAGTGGTGAGGAGATGTGATCTGAGCCACGACTGCAGCCGCTTCAGCTCGAGCTGCTTCAGTACAACCTTCATCAGTTAGAATATCAGCCAGACACAGGACACCATCAACCTACACACACACACACACACACACACACACACACACACACACACACACACTTAATAAATGTGCCTCAGATGGTAGTTGCTGTGTGTGTTTGTTTCCCAGGTTTCTGTAAGAAAGTGGCATGTTTACATATTTTTGTAATTGTTTGTTTGTACAGGTTTGTGTGGAACACAGTAGTTCTGCAGGCAATGGTTAAAAAACAGAGAACAGAAAGTGGAAAAAACTTTCTTATTCCCTCCACTATGCTATAGATCCTCTCATTTATTGTGTTTATATTGGTGGCCACATGGGGGCGCTGTTGCACAAGTTACTAAAAATTGCAGACCAACTGCAGAAAAAAGAATAAAAAGAATTAGAAAAAATTCAGACACATCCTGATCATCTACACACTGCACATCTGTTCACATCTGTATTTTATTAAAAACTTATTAAATGTTATGTTGATTTTACAAAATACATTTTAAAAATGTGATGTCTGAAAAGAAAACTATATATATATATATATATATATATATATATATATATA
>MU575766.1:560893-578888 GCA_024362625.1 Silurus asotus | reverse complement strand
AGAGAGAGAGAGAGAGAGAGAGAGAGAAAGAGAGAGAGACAGAGAGAGAGTGAGAGGGAGAGACAGAGAGAGAGAGAGAGAGAGACTTTTTTTTGACATAAGTCACATTATGTTCTGGATGGTATCAGGTATTAGGACACAAAAGTCTAATAAATAGATAATAGATAAATACAATAAATAAATAACATTGAATTCAGACAGTCAGTGTTTTGAGTTATTTAGTTTTTCCTGCTCAGGTGTGTGGCCATTTTTGCTTGACCAAAAATAAAATGAATTAACTGCCACATAAACCTGTTTCTCCTGACGTATTTAAACCCAAGAATAAAACACTGAAGAGTAAATTCACATTAAAGGAACTTGAAATATGTTTTAAAAGCACAAACAGTGACTGTAACCTGAAGCAGTGAGTCAGTGTGTAAAACCAAGAACATTTCTTCACTGGGGGTTCACCCTCCCACTCAGTTTATTCTTATTTAAAACCTTAACACAGGCCCTGAAGAGCAGCTTCTCCATCACTGTCCCAAAGTTCATCTCCCCTTCACCCCTGCACTCCAGTAGGGGGCCACCAAACCCGCTGAGGTCAGGAGTGATGTCCAGCTGGGAAAAGGGTTCCTCCTCTGTAGCGCCAATCTCACCAACTTTGTAGTCCTTTAGCTGAACACGCGAGTCCACTGGGATTTTCACAGTGTCACTCTGCTTCTCCTGCTCCGGTTCGGCCAGGCATGGCTTCTCTGGGGTGATTATGTCACTAGTGGAGCTCTGGTCTACATTTACATTTACATTTGCGGCATTTAGCAGACGCCCTTATCCAGAGTGACGTACAAAAGTGCTTTGAGTCTCTAGTAATGAATAAATCTACACTGGTACACAAGATTACATACTTAATATAAACATAACCTTTGAATTCTACAAACTTGGAAAGTGCTAATTTAAGTGTTACAGAAAGATGAAGGTCTTCAGTCGTCGCTTGAAGATAGTCAGGGACTCCTTGGTGCCAGAACAGAGAAGTGCCTTAAAGTGTACTTAACTCTCATTCTGAGAGAAGGAGGTACCAGTGAAGCAGTGCTGGAGGATCTTAGACAGTGTGGTGCAATGCGAGATGTGATAAGGTCACTGAGGTAAGATGGTGCTGGTCCATTTTTGGCCTTTTAGGCAAGCATCAGTGTTTTGAATCTGATACATGCAGCTACTGGAAGCCAGTGAAGGAGCAGCAGTGGGGTGGTGTGGGAGAACTTGGGCAGATTGAACACAAGTTGTGCAGCTGCGTTTTGGATCATTTGCAGTGGACGAATAGCATCCAGCAGAGAGCTGCAGTATTCCAGTCTTGAAATGACTAGAGACTGAACAAGCACCTTGGCAGCCTGTGTGGACAGAAATAGTCGAATCCTTCGGATGTTATAGAGAAGAAATCGACAAGAACGAGCAACATTAGCAACATGTGGGAAGAAGGACAGTTCATTGCCCATAGTTACCCCAAGGTTACGATCAGTGGCTGAAGGGGAGAGCAAAGAATCATGAAGTGTTATCTGGAGATCATGACCTGGAGATGAATCACCTGGGATGACCAGCAGTTCTGTTTTGCTGGGGTTGAGTTTTAGTTGGTGAGCACTCATCCATGAAGATATGTCTGTCAAGCATGCTGATATCTGAGCGGAAGCTGTGGTATCGAGCTTTGTGGGAATGGTCTACAAGCTGGTCTACAGTCTGAGCTTGGGGCTCACACTCACTAGGCCCTGGTGCAGCAGCAGGTTCAGCTGCTTCATGCCCCGGTCGCTTGGAATCACTGGGGTCACTCTGTCCTTCAGGTGCAAATAAGATACCCAAACTGACCACGTTTAAAACATTTTATTTCTGCATTGGTGGAAACAAAAATGTTGTCGTCAAACCTATCAATCCTGAACTTTAACACCACATTTACTTCATCCAAACCTTCATTCAGAACCATAAAAAACATTGGCCTGAAAGACACCAAGTGGTTAATCAGTGGAGACTTACAGCCGAGGGGGATTTTCTTCATGGGGGAGACGGTTCACCTGTAAAGAGACAGCTCCTTCACAATCGCCTCATCACTTATAAAAGCAGGAGAACTGAGAGGAGAAACCAGTATACATTCATTACTCAGCACAATTCCCTTCTGGATCAGTTTATTCACTTTCTCAAGATTATTTATGAAAATCACAATTGCACTGTTCATGCGGGAGGCAGAGACACTATTCTCATGTCCCACCACATTTCCGATTGCTAACACACACTCCTTTACACTCGCCCCGCACACATACACACTTGAAGTACACACACCCATACTCATACACACACTCCTTTACACTCGCCCCACACACACACACACATACACACAAACACTCCTCTAGACTCGCCCCGCACACCACCCACACACCGTGCCAGGCGAGTCAAACTCTCATACAGCCTTGCGCTTGGAGACGCCATGCTAAACATTCACTCACACTCACACACAAACATGCCAGTGCTCACAGGAACACTATGTTGCATCAGAGGGAAAAACGGGAGCTGTTCCTTTAAGGATGTTGTGGGTGGTATTGTAGTCCAGGGGTGGGGTGCATTGTGGGTAGTGTAGTGAGGAAGTCAAGTGTGCGAGCCGGATATGTTCTATGTGCGCGATTCGTGTATGAAAAACCTGTCTTGTGTTCTGCACTGCATTTGTTTAGGATAAGTTATCCACCTGGAAATTATACTACACTGTATCTTGTGAATTTGTCTGATAAGAACCAGTAAAAAAAACGAATACATCGGCTAACGTTGTCTAGCTCATCATTCCATGAACCTGAACTGAGAAGTCATTACGCTGCCGCCCGGAGGAAGTATAAGCGGATTAGTAACACTGGGGGCTCATCCGGGATATGTTCGTTGTGAGTGGTGAGTTAAACGAACATTTTAAACTATCAGACTGAACCAGAGAATAAGTCAACATGGCGGATATTCGGGAGAAGATGCCTGCTGATGAAAAACAAACACATATATCATTTATTGACTGGCTCAATGAAATGGATGCTCAAGTATCAAAGACTGATAATAACAACAACCCATTTAAATGCAGTTCTGCTCAGTGTTCTACATCTCTTTCGGTAAGCAGACCTAGATGCTGCTATGAGACACACTTATCACAGCACACAGCAAGAGCAACCAATCCATTTATTGGTGGGGTAAAAAATGAACATGTGGAACAGCGGAATTGATACATAAGCTATGCCCACAGTACACCAGAAATTGTAAATTACCCACGCTCAACATGCACAGAGTCAACAGCCAGACGGATGTTTCAAGACACACCCACCCATGTCCATGCGGCCCAGCATAGCATTCATGAGGGTGAGAGTAACACTATGTGTCACCACGTCGAAGGGTGTTATTTTCCAGAGGTTACTAGGTCTAGCCAACGTGGAAGGAGACCACACCTGACATTCTGTGATCTGTCATCAAACAGTGAAGAGGAGTGTAATAGGCATAGTGAAAGGGTTCCCATGCTGCGACCAGGTCAGTTTGATGGCTTTGCTTCATGGCAAGAGTTCTTAAGCCGTTTTGAGGATTGTGCGAAAGCTAATCATTGGTCAGAAAGAACTATGACTGTACAGATGAGGTTTTGTCTAGTAGGTGCTGCAGGTGCAGTGATCCACAAGAATCCCCGTTCCAGCCGTTGGAATTATGGCCGCATAGTGGAGGAAGTTGAGGCTGCATATGGTCCCTCGTATGAACATGCTGCTGCCATTGGAATAGAGTTGAGGCAGAGGGTCCGCAGAGCAGGCGAGCCACTCCATGTGCTGAGGGATTACATTTATGAAAAAGTCTCCATTGCTTATGCAGATCATTCTGAAAAAGAACAAGACTCAATTAGTGTTGAAGTGTTCATTAATGCCATGGGAGATGCGGATATCGAACAAAGGCTGCTAGAAGAGAGACCACGTACTCTGGCCCGCGCCCATGAAATTGCACACAGGTCACACATGCAATCCACCACGAGACTAGTAGAATGAAGGACGCGAGCAGCTGTGGTGCGTGAATATCCAGACGAGAGTGAAGGTGATGAGGAAGATGCAAAGTCGTCGGCTCCTGTGTGGAGGGAGAAAAACAACTCAAAAGCAGAATTTAAAACTCGCCCACAAAAATTTATGAGAAGGGGTAAAGTAAATTGGGAAAAGATTGTCTGTCACAACTGCCAAGGGATTTGAGGCAGAACTGCCCTTCACCCAGGCTCAATCTGGAAAGTATGACTCCAACCCTTCCTCTGCCTTCCGGGACCCAGCCTGCTTCCACAGTTCTTAAAGTCAAGGGGGGTGTGCCGGAGATGTGTATTCATATGCTGCTGTATGACATGGAAATTTGTGCCCTGTTGGACAGTGGGGCCAGGAGGAACGTGTTACCTCGGATTTGCTATGAGGCCATCGATGCTGATGTAAGACCCCCACTCAAACTATCCACTGTACAGGCCCTACAAGGAATAAGTCCGGCAAATGTTGATGTCCTTGGGGAAGTGGATGTTCCAGTGCAGATTGGAGCCCACACGGTCAGTGTTGATTTCATTGTAGCAGATGTAGCCAAGGGCACTGAAGCCATTCTGGGGCACCCTTTCTTGGAGCAAGCCCGGGCACGTCTTGACTTTGGCAGTCAGAGGATTGTATTGTTTGGTGAGCAGATTCCGTATTTTAACCAAAAGCACAAGCCTAGGGGGCACGTGGTCCGCATAGCACGCACAGCTGTCCTTGAAGCAGGACGTGAATACATTCCAGGCAATGCACATTTTTGGGGACAGATACAAGGCAACATACTGCTGAGTCCGACTAAAGGCTTTACAGAGAAGCACCAGGTGATGGTGGCACAGATTATAATCAATGCCAATCTAAGTAATCAAGTGCCCGTAAGACTGTATAACCCAGGTAATGTTGCTGCAAAAGTGAGGAAAGGAGTAATTGCTGGAATCCTTCAACCTGCCCATGTGGTCCAGACTAAAACTACAATGTTGCCTTTGGTAGATCCATGCCCCATGGTTCCAAGTCACTTAGAGTCACTGTACACGGAAAGTAAAGTAGATCTGAGGGAGACAGAACAGCTCCAAAGCTGCTCTAAACTTACAGTAATGTTTTCTCCACTGGACCCACAGACATCGGACGCATGAATCTAGTGCAACATGATATTCAGATCCGGCCTGGCCCATATGTGAAACAGCAACCGTGCAGAATGGCGTTTGAGAAACAACAAAGCGCAGATGAACAGATTAAACAGAATTTGGAGGATGGCCTAGCCTCCCAAAGTAGTAGTTGCTGGGCTTCACTGTAATGGTGTTCCATTGTAATGGTGCAAAAGAAAGATCAAACGTATCGACTGTGTGTTGACTACCGGGCATTAAATAAGCGCACTATAAAAGACGCTTACCCACTCCCAAGGATCCAAGACACACTAGACACACTCTCTGCAGCGAGATGGTTTAGTACATTGGACCTCGCCTCGGGGTGCTGGCAAGTGGAGTTGACACCACAGGCGAGACAGGCAGCTGCGTTCTGCAGCAGGAAGGGACTGTTCGAGTGGAACGTCATGCCTTTTGGCCTTTGTAACGCACTGGCGACATTCCAGCACTTGCTGGATCGTGTTTTGACCGGGATGCAGTGGGAAACCTGCCTGGTATACCTGGATGACATCATTGTGCTAGGCAAGGATGTAAAGGAAATGCTCCAGCACCTGGCACAGGTGTTCGAAAGGCTACGCCAGGCCAACCTGAAACAGAAACCCGCCAACTGCTGTCTCTTCTGCCGCCAGGTGGTCTACCTGGCCCACATCGTCTCAGAGCGGGGAATAGCCACCGACCCCGAGAAAGTGCGGAAAATTCGAGAATGGCCACAGCCCACAAGTATTCACGAAGTCCGTCAGTTTGTGGGGCTCGCATCCTATTATAGACGTTTTGTCAAAGACTTTGCTGCAATTGCAAAGCCCCTTCATAACCTGTTGAGAGAACATGCTTGATTTCACTGGACCCTTAAGAGCCTACAGGCCTTTGATAAGTTAAAGGAGCTGCTCACTACTGCCCCCATCCTTGGTTACCCAATGGACAGTGGTGACCTTGTTCTCGACACAGATGCCAGCAACTTCCGGATTGGAGCTGTGCTTTCTCAACAGCAGAAAGAAGAGGAACGTGTGTTAGCATATGGAAGTCGGAGTCTGACGCCAACTGAACAGAATTACTGCACCACACGAAGAGAACTTTTAGCTGTTGTGGAGTTCACAGCGCATTTCCGTCAGTACCTGTTGGGTAGACCTTTCACCGTACGCACAGACCATAGTAGCCTACAGTGGTGCTGAGGATGAGAGAACCAGAGGGACAGTTGGCCAGATGGCTCAAGAAGCTTGGGGAATATGACTTCAGAGTTGTCCACCACCCAGGCCGTTGTCATGGAAATGCTGATGTGCTTTCGCGGAGGCCATGCTGACAAATTGTCCATGCAACCTTAAGAATCAAATCTCGAGTAGTCCGCAGCTCTGTCACCAGGCGGTCCAATGTGATCTTGACTTTGAACCGGTAGATAATGTACCTATAGATGTTACCCCGGAGTTTTGTGCAGTGGGGGTAGTGCAGCCTGCCATCACCGCCAGTACTTCTTCATTCTCTGGTTGGTCTGCTGAGGAACTGCGTTTTGCTCAAGCAGCGGATGCTGATATAGCCCCTATCAAGAGGTGGATACAGGAAGGTGAGGGACGACCCTCCTGGGAAGATGTATCACCCTATGGCCCAGCAACAAAAGCTTACTGGAGCCAA
This sequence comes from Silurus asotus, assembly GCA_024362625.1. Taxonomy (NCBI): domain Eukaryota; kingdom Metazoa; phylum Chordata; class Actinopteri; order Siluriformes; family Siluridae; genus Silurus; species Silurus asotus. The sequence continues at coordinate 572,110 of MU575766.1, read as the reverse complement.
TGGCAAAGACTATATTTAAAGGATGGCATTCTGGTACGATGTTACTACTTGAATGTTGGGCCTGAATTTTACCCTCAAGTCCTTCTGTCGCACATTTTTAGGGAAGATGTTATGCGCCAAATACACGAGGGGCCAGTGGGTGGACATTTCGGGGTGAAGCGAACATTGTCACGGCTGCAGACCAGATACTATTGGTATCAAATGCGAGATATCTTTATCCTGGGACATTTGAATGATCTAGTGTACCGGATTCAGAGAAACCCAAAGACCAAAGTCAAAGTTGTTCACCATGACAAACTCAAACCTTACCATTCTCGGCAACCCCTGGAGAACGGCTGGGTGTTTAAGGACTTGGAAGTTTGGCACCCTCAGGAAGTTCCCGCGCCAGACCAAGAAACTAACGAGGCTGAACTCGATTTGGATCTGTCTTGTATCTTCGGGGAAGAAACAGAAAATTCTGGTGGCACAAGGAGGTGTGCCTCTATTGAACAGAGTTGCTCAAATGGACTGTATACTTTGACAATGGAGCTACCTACTGACTGTAAAAAATAAATAAATAAATAAATAAATAAATGGGTGGATGTTGTGTTGGACATATTTCTGCCTTTTATGTCATACCCATCATGCGATGGTGCTGAAGTGGTGTTAAGTTAATCACCATCCAGAGTCGGGGTAGTGTTGCATCAGAGGGAAAAACAGGAGCTGTTCCTTTAAGGATGTTGTGGGCGGTATTGTAGTCCAGGGGTGGGGTGCATTGTGGGTAGTATAGTGAGGAAGTGAAGTGTGCGAGCCGGATATGTTCCATGTGCGCGATTCGTGTATGAAAAACCTGTCTTGTGTTCTGCAGTGCAATTGTTTAGGATAAGTTATCCACCTGGAAATTATACTACACTGTATCTTGTCAATTTGTCTGATAAGAACCAGTAAAAAAAAACGGATACATCGGCTAACGTTGTCTAGCTCATCATTCCATGAACCTGAACTGAGTCGTCATGCTGCCGCCGGAGGAAGTATAAGCGGATTAGTAACAGCTAGTACACACTCACGCATGCACACACACACACACTGGATATTTTTGCTAGATGTTTAAGCAAAAAAATTTCAAAAAAGCTAAAAGACGACGAAGAAATTGCCAACATGCCAACCGCTCTCGCACTCTACATTTAATTTACTTAATTAATTGGCACATAAACCTGTTTTTCTGATGTACTTATATAAATATTATAAAATATTACTTATAACTCTGTAAGGTACTTATTACTCTGTAAGGTAAAAAACATTAAAAGAACTTGAAATATGTTTTAAAAGCTCAAACAGTGACTGTAACCTGGAGCAGTGAGTAAAATCATGAAAAACAGTTTCTCTCTGTGAACAGAACGGACCATCCTGTAAAACATCAGGGTTTAAAATACAATTAATGGAGGTTAACGGTGAAGAAACACTCCAGGAGTGGGCGCTCACACCTGTCGAGGTCGGGAGCAATGTCCAGCTGGGGAAAGGGTTCCTCCTCTGCAGGACCGCTCTCGCCGATTTTCTCTGGGATTGTTGTTGTGCGCGTCTCCAAGTTCCTGGGGATCCACATGTCGTCGGACCTGTCCTGGACTATCAACACCTCCAGCCTGGTCAAGAAGGCTGAAATAAAAAATCAGCTCCTGGTGAACTTCTACCGCTGCGCAATAGAAAGCATCCTGACCAGCTGTGTCACAGTATGGTGCAGGAGCTGCTCTGTTGCAGAGCACAAGGCACTGCAGCGGGTGGTGAGGTAAGCTACGTAAGCGCAGTCTAGAGGCAGCGATGTGGTCTCCACAATGTGAGGAGTCATTTCATCTTTGAAGCGAAAACTTACTACTGCCCCAGTGTTGGCGTATGCAGACTTTACACAGCCTTTTATATTGGAGGTTGATGCCAGTTATGCAGGGCTCGGAGCTGTGTTGTCACAGGAAGTTGAAGGGAAGGTTAGACCCGTCGCATACGCTAGCCGCGGTCTTCGGCCTGCAGAACGGAATACGGCCACTTATAGTTCGATGAGGCTCGAATTCTTGGCCCTTAAGTGGGTCATGGCCGAGAAATTTCGTGAATATCTGTTGGGACATAAGTGTGTCGTACGTACGGATAACAACCCACTAAGTCATCTGGCTACAGCCAAGTTAGATGCTACCGAGCAAAGGTGGGCTGCTGAGTTGGCTGCCTTTGATTTTGTGATTCAGTACTGGGCAGGCAGAACCAATCAAAATGCCGATGCGCTGTCGCGATTAACAACTGTGCAATCGGAGGCCGATGGTAGTGGGCAGTTAGGGGCTGTGGTTCCTGAGCTTTTGCCGCGGGCAGTGATCGTAGGACAAGCAGAGGTTACCACTTTGCATGCGATGCAGGCTTGGCCCAGTCGTTCGGCACCTGAGATTAGCATTTTACAGCAGGCGGACCCAGTGGTAGGGGAAGCCTTGAGGTTTTGGCGGCAAGGGCAGCGCCTAGGCATGCAGGAGCGACGGACTCTTGCTAAGCCAGTGTTTACACTTCTCCGGCAATGGGACCGGTTAGTAGAGCAAGAGGGCCTATTATATCATAGGGCTTTCCGGCCCAATGGAGGGGAGACAGTGCTTCTGGTTGTCGTGCCAGTTTCTTTACAGCCAGAGGTGTTAACTTCTTTACATCAGCAGCATGAACACCAAGGTGTTGAACGGACCTTGGAGCTGGTACGGCAACGCTGCTACTGGCCAGGTATGTCCGCAGATGTGGCTCAGTGGTTTCAGAAGTGCGAGCGGTATCAACAAGCTAAAGATGTGGCACCAATTCCTCAAAGCTACATGGGCCACTTATTGGCATCTCGTCCAAATGAGATTGTAGCCGTTGATTTTACTGTGTTGAGCTGTCTCAGGCTGGGCAAGAAAACGCTTGTGATAACTGACGTTTTCATTAAGTTCACGGTGGCAATTCCTACTTGGATCAGCAGGCTAGTACTGTGGCCAGGGTCTTGGTAGAGGAGTGGTTCTTCAAATTTGGGGTTCCTGGTCGTATTCATTCCAACCAGGGCCGCAATTTTGCGTCCAGCCTGATTCAACAGTTGTGCAGCCTATATGAGGTGGGAAGGTCACGCAGCACTCCATACCATCCGGCTGGCAACGGCCAGTGTAAGCGGTTCAATCGGACCTTATACAATTTGTTGCGGCCCTTGCCCACTGATCGGAAGAGAGATTGGGCATCTTGCCTCGCCCAGGTGGTGTTTTGTTACAAGTCAAGTCAAGTCAAGAGGCATTTTTATTGTAATTTCTACTATACACAGTGATACACAGTACACAGTAAAAATGAGACAACGTTTCTCCAGAACCCTGGTGTTACACTAAACAACAACAAACAAAACAACATAAAGCTACAACACAAATTACATAAAGTGCATCGAGTGCAACCTGGTGCAAACAGTGCAGACAGACAGTGCAGACAGACGACACAAGACAAGACACAAAACCAAATATAGCGCCGACCAGTAAACCTACTGTATACTAGATTATACAGTACTGTACAAGAAAACTATAAAAACTATACAAAATATAAACTATATCTCAGAAGTAACTATAAACAGTGTAGTGCAAAAAAATACAGCAGCAGTCAAAGATGCAAAAAACAGCATGTAAACAGTATAATACAATGAAAATGATAAATGTGCAAAAAACAGCAGTTGAGAGTGGTACAGTTGAGAATAATAAAAAATAAATAAATGAATGGTGGTGGAATGGATTGAGATGAGTGATGAGTGTGTGTTAAGTCCAGGAAGATTTTTACAGTTCGTTACACACATTTGAGTGCATGTGTGTGTGAGAGAGTTCCGTTTCATTACTGTGTATTAAGTAGCCTGATGGCTTGTGGGAAAAAAACTGTTGCATAGTCTTGTTTTGACGGCCCGAATGCTTCGGAACCGTTTTCCTGATGGTAGAAGTGTAAAAAGTGTGTGTGAGGGGTGTGTGTGAGGGGTGTGTGTGATCATCCACAATGCTGTGTGCTTTGTGGATGCAGCGTGTAGTGTAAATATCCATGATAGAGGGGAGAGAGATTCCGATGATCTTCTCAGCTGTCCTCGCTATCCTCTGTAGGGACTTGCGGTCCGAGACGGTGCAGTTCCCAAACCAGGCAGTGATGCAGCTGCTCAGGATGCTCTCAATGGTCCCTCTGTAGAACATGGACAGGATGGAGGGAGGGAGGTGGGTTTTCCTCAGCCTTCTCAGAAAGTAGAGACGCTGCTGGGCTTTCTTGGTGATGAAGCTGGTGTTAAGTGACCAGGTGAGGTTGTCAATAATCAATGGAGATTGGTCGCTCTGTGCTCTCCTGAAGTCCACAACCATCTCTTTCGTTTTGTCCACATTCAGAGACAGGTTGTTTGCTCCACACCAGGCAGTTAGCCGTTGCACCTCTTCTCTATATGCTGATTAGTCGTTCTTGCTGATTAGACCCACCACGGTCGTGTCATCAGCGAACTTGATGATGTGGTTCGAGCTGTGCATTGCCACACAGTCGTGAGTCAGCAGAGTGAACAGCAGTGGGCTGAGCACACAGCCCTGGGGGGCCCCAGTGCTCAGTGTGCTGGTGCTGGAGATGCTGTTCCCAATCCTGACTGACTGAGGTCTCTCAGTCAGGAAGTCCAGGATCCAGTTACAGAGGGAGGTGTTCAGGCCCAGAAGGTTCAACTTATCGATCAGGTGCTGAGGAATGATTGTGTTGAATGCTGAGCTGAAGTCAATGAACAGCATTCGCACATACGAGTCCTTGTTATCCAGGTGGGTAAGGGCCAGATGAAGGGTTGTGGAGAAAGCATCGTCCGTGGAACGGTTTGGACGATACAACAACACTCCTCACCAAGCTACTGGTGAGTCGCCTTTCCTTTTTAATGTTTGGGCAAGAGCCAAGGTTGCCTATAGATTTCCTTCTCGGTCATGTACGAGAGCCTGTGGCAGGTCGAGTCCACATGTGGATAGAGGAGCATCAGGCACAGCTGCAGGTGGCGGTTGATGGTGCCCGGAAGCGGCTGCAGGTTGCGGCAAGCCGGCGTAAAGCAGGACATGATCATCGGGTAAAAAGGCTGCCGTTGTGGGAGGGCCAGTTGGTTTATCTGAGAGACTATGGGGTCCGGGGTCGACATAAGATACACGATCTATGGAGCTCTACTGTATATTGGGTGGTTAAAGCTCCTCTGTCTGGTGGTTCCGTGTATACAGTAGCTCCGGTAAGTGACCTGAGTCGAGTTCGGCACGTTCATCGGTCTGCATTGAAACCTTGAGCCCAAGGGGAGGTGGTAGCAGATGACCTCTCTGAGGGTCCAGATGAATCAATAGTGCCTTTGGAGCCCGAGATAAAATTAGATGGGGACCTGGCATATGTGGTTTCTGAGGTTCCACCATTAGCTCATGGGGGAGCATTGCAATGCCAGATCCATCGGGGATGGTGCTTGCTGATGATCCTCTGGCATTTATAGATACGTCCAATGTTAAGTTGGTAACCGTGGTAAGGTCTCCCTCCCTGAACCCTCCTAATCCGTTAGGGGTGGTTCCACGTCGGACAGGACGAGTAGGGGCAGGTCAACATTCTAATGTGCACCATTTACCACAAACGCTAAGAGCTGGAAATGGAAGGGGACTTTACAGTGGGCTGCTGTAGTGGGCTGCTATAGTGGGCTTTTCGCTTGCTGTGTGAATTCCTGCGCTATGTGCATCGTTTACACTGCTTTGATGTTGGCTTGACTCTCTGCTTTTTCCGACTGCAGCTGCTCCATGCTACATCTGTGCTCTTCTTTGCCTGCTTCACTCTGCGTTGTCTGCTTTGCTGGGTTCAGTTGGACATTGTTAATTTACGTTCCTGTTCTCTGGAGCTCCGTGTTACTTCATTTGGCACCAGCTGATTGACATTTTGCTGTTCTTGTATGCTAACAGTTTCTTGTTGCAGCATTTAACTACCTGCAGGATCAGCTGGACTGGGGGCATGTGCTGATTTACAACGGTAGTGGGAGTAACTGATTTAGAAGTGGCGTGTTACAGGGTAGTCATTACCTGATTCTTTGTGTTGTGATTTGATCATTCATTTTTGTATTAGCTTTATTCTTTTGTTTATTTTCCTAACCTTATCGGGTTGAGGTTTCCCTACTTTAATGGGAATTCTTTTGATTTCTATTTTTTTTATTACTTTAAATTTGTGGTATAATGTTCTTTTTGTTTTTTTATTAATTAATGTAGTTATTTTCTATTTCTTTTGTGATCTGTTAAGTGCCTTTCCTCTGTTCATGTGCCTCTGTACGAATCAAGTAATGAGCAGTTTTTTGGGCTGTTGACTGTGTCGAGAGCCAGGCTGTTGTAATGCGATGCTTGTTTTAATTTGTGTTTTAAACTACTTTTTTTGTCTTCTCTTTTGCCTTTAGGAGTGGGATGGCTAGTGGCAGCAGATTAGCATCTTGTGGTGGTGGGTTCCCCACCTGATTGCAGTACAGTGTTCACAGTGAGGTGTGGTGTGCTGTGGTGCGTGTGTGCACGTGTGAGTGTTCTCTCTGCTTAGGACCCTGTATGCTCTCTGATTATGACATCAGGCCTACTCTCACCCTGAAGTGTCTTCTTTTCTGTTTTTTTTACTATTTGATGTAGTGAATAAAATTAAATTATTTTAAATTAAGTTTTATTGTTATACACTCAACTCTGGTCTGATACCTACAAATTACGAGTTCACACCGCCACATTTGGCGTAGTCGGTACAAATTATGAGTTAGTAACGCCGCGGTTGGCATAGCCGGTACACATTACGAGTTCACAACGGCACATTTAGCGTAGTCGGTATAAATTACGAGTTCACAACGCCACATTTAGCGTAGTCGGTATAAATTACGACTTCGCAACACCACATTACCATTGTATATTCACCCATTTTTTGTTTATAGTAATAGCAATATATTATGTGCCTTCTGTAAATTTCTGTTTATAGTAATAAGCATCTGTGTATTATATTCATAGTACATATATATTCATCTATATATTATTGCTCATAGTCTATAATAGCATTCTATTTAACTTATGTAAATCATGTAAACACTGGATATCCTGCACTTGCTGTTACTGCACTCTGGTTCGACCCAAACTACATTTTGTTGCCTTGTACTTGTACATGTGTAATGACAATAAAGTTAAATCTAATCTAATCTAATCTAATCTAATCTAATCTAATAGTCCTTTATCTGAACACACTCCTCAGCTGTTAGTGTAGAACTCCGGCGGTGTAGGAGCTGGTTAGTGATGCGCAGGGACCGGAGTCCCAGGTTCTCCCCTCATAACCCAGTGCACCAGGGGCACCTCCATCTGTTTTTTTTTTTTTTTTTATGTCAGCGCTAAATAAACTAGTAATGCAGAAACATTCAGTGTGTTTGAGTCCAATAAAAACAAAGGTATGTCCAGCCCAAGTCCTCCCACCATGTGCAAAAGTCCACTGGCTGCTGTTCTCCAAACCAGGTTACTGGGCCAGGATAGGTGTCTCTGTATAAATTGGAGGTGATAGGCTGCAGTTCTGAACCAGTGGAATCCCGTCTTCCCTCACTACATCCATGAACCTCCTTCTTGACCTTCCTCTTTTCCTCCTTCCTGGTGGTTCCATCCTCAGAATTCTTCTACCAATATAATTCATGTCTCTCCTCTGCATATGTCCAAACCCTCTCAATCTCACCTTCCTCAGCTTGTCACCAAAACATCCTACATGCGCTGTCCCTCTAATAAACTCATTTCTAATCTTGTCCATCCTCATCACTCCCAACGAAAACCTTAACATCTTTAGCTCTGCTACCTCCAGCTCCACCTCCTGTCTTTTACTCAATGCCACTGTCTCTAAACCATACAACATCTCAGGTCTCACCACAGTCCTATAAACTTTCCCTTTCACTCTCACAGATACTCTTCTATCACAAATCACTCCTGCTATCACTCTTCTCCACCCACTCCACCCTGCCTGCACTCTTTTCTTCACTTCTCTAACACACTCTCCATCACTCTGCACTGTTGTGTGTTCAGGAGACCAAGTGGAAAGGGAGCAAGAGCCGGAACATTGGAGGTGTTTAAACTGTTCTATCATGGTGTAGATGGAAAGAGAAATGGTGTAGGGGTGATCCTGAAGAAGGAGTACAGTAAGAGTGTAGTGGAGGTAAAGAGAGTTTCTGGTGATGAACGTGAAGTTGGAAGTTGAAGGGGTGATGATAAATGTCATCAGTGTTTATGCTCCTCTGGTAGCACCTCTCCAGGCTCTTCTCAACCTGCTCACTACTCTCACCACTAATCACAATATCATCCGCAAAAATCATAGTCCAGGGAGACTCCTATCTGACCTCGTCCGTCAACCTGTCCATCACCACTGCAAACAGGAAAGGGCTCCGAGCCAATCCTTGATGCAGTCCTAAATCCACAAACACACAATGCAATTATTTCTGTCCTTCTCTATACTTCTTCATCAACATCCTTAAAGTTAATAATGCGTCTGTGGTGCTCTTCCTCGGTATGAAACCATACTGTTGCTCACAGATGGTCACCTCTTCTCTCAGCCTGGCTTCCACTACTCTTTCCCAGAACTTCATGGGTGCAGGTCTGCACATCTCCTTTATGCTTAAAGATCAGTACCAGCACACTCCTTCTCCATTCCTCAGGCATCTTCTTACCTTCCAAAATCCTGTTAAACAATCTGGTTAAAAACTCCACTGCATCTCTCCTAAACATCTCCACGCTTCTACCGGTATGTCATCTGGTCCAACCGACTTTCCACTCTTCATCCTCTTAATCGCTGCTCTCACTTCCTCCTTACTAATCCTATCTACATCCTGCTTTATTAACTCCACATCATCCAACCTTCTCTCTCTCTGATTTTCCTCATTCATCAGCTGCTCAAAATACCCCCTAAACCCCACCTACCACCATAACCACGCAACATCAGCTGTTAATGCATGTGTGTGTTCTATTCTGATGATGTTTGTTACTTTTATACAGTGCAGAAAATGTTTTATCCTGCAAATAAAGTATAAAATATTTTGCTTATATTTTTTTTTTAACTCATACATAATGTTTGTGATGTATTGTGTTCCTGAGTAAATAAAGTGTGTGTTGTGTATTAAATTACACACCGTCACATCCACTTTAAAAAATCTTTCCATTTTATCTTCAGACACAAAGCGAGAGGAAGCGAGAAGAGCTGAATAGGATAATCAGGATAATGGCTTTGTTTCACAGGACCAGATGAAATCGCAGCTCTTCAGCCACAGAAACGACAAATATTTACACACCAGTGTGGTGAGGAAGTGCATACACACACAGGCACACACACCCACACAGGCACACACACCCACACAGGCACACACACACACACACAGGAACGCACACGACCGACACACAGGCAATACACAACACACCCACACAGGCATATACACAACACACCCACACGCACGCACACACACACACACACACACACACACACACACACACACACACACACAGGCACATGCACATGCACAACACACACACACATTCACAGAGAAGAAAATGTACAGTAGTCACCACAAACACCATCAATAAGGGAAAACATTATTCAGCACTAAATAGAGAGAACATCATGGTGGACCTGACCAAAGCGTCTGAAATGGAATTACTAAAGATACATTTTATGTATCTCCTGTTCATCTCCTCTCAAACACCAGTGCAAACATTAATGCAGGATTTATAGCATGTTTTTACAAACTGAGGGACAACCAGCAAACAGCAACCAAATCAAACAACCAGAAAAACCCAACCTATCACCATAACCACCTACCACCATAACCACTAACCAACCTAACCCCCAGCTACCACCATAACCACCATCCACCCTAACCCCCACCTACCACCATAACCACCATCCACCCTAACCCTCACCTACCACCATAACCACCATCCACCCTAACCCCCACCTACCACCATAACCACCATCCACCCTAACCCCCACCTACCACCATAACCACCATCCACCCTAACCCCCACCTACCACCATAACCACCATCCACCCTAACCCCCACCTACCACCATAACCACCATCCACCCTAACCCCCACCTACCACCATAACCACCATCCACCCTAACCCCCACCTACCACCATAACCACCATCCACCCTAACCCCCACCTACCACCATAACCACCATCCACCCTAACCCCCACCTACCACCATAACCACCATCCACCCTAACCCCCACCTACCACCATAACCACCATCCACCCTAACCCCCACCTACCACCATAACCACCATCCACCCTAACCCCCACCTACCACCATAACCACCATCCACCCTAACCCCCACCTACCACCATAACCACCATCCACCCTAACCCCCACCTACCACCATAACCACCATCCACCCTAACCCCCACCTACCACCATAACCACCATCCACCCTAACCCCCATCTACCACCATAACTACCATCCACCCTAACCCCCACCTACCGCCATAACCACCATCCACCCTAACCCCCACCTACCGCCATAACCACCATCCACCCTAACCCCCACCTACCGCCATAACCACCATCCACCCTAACCCCCACCTACCGCCATAACCACCATCCACCCTAACCCCCACCTACCGCCATAACCACCATCCACCCTAACCCCCACCTACCGCCATAACCACCATCCACCCTAACCCCCACCTACCGCCATAACCACCATCCACCCTAACCCTCACCTACTGCCATAACCACCATCCACCCTAACCCTCACCTACTGCCATAACCACCATCCACCCTAACCCTCACCTACTGCCATAACCACCATCCACCCTAACCCTCACCTACTGCCATAACCACCATCCACCCTAACCCTCACCTACTGCCATAACCACCATCCACCCTAACCCTCACCTACTGCCATAACCACCATCCACCCTAACCCTCACCTACCGCCATAACCACCATCCACCCTAACCCCCACCTACCACCATAACCACCATCCACCCTAACCCCCACCTACCACCATAACCACCATCCACCCTAAACCCCACCTACCACCATAACCACCATCCACCCTAACCCCCACCTACCACCATAACCACCATCCACCCTAACCCTCACCTACTGCCATAACCACCATCCACCCTAACCCTCACCTACTGCCATAACCACCATCCACCCTAACCCCCACCTACCACCATAACCACCATCCACCCTAACCCCCACCTACCACCATAACCACC
>MU575766.1:527066-537334 GCA_024362625.1 Silurus asotus | reverse complement strand
AGAGAGAGAAAGAGAGAGAGAGAGAGAGAGAGAGAGAGAGAGAGAGAGAGAGAGATTATTATTTTTTTAGTCTTTATTTGACACAAATCATGTTAAATGTCAGATGGTATCAGGTTTGTCAGTTGATTAAATAAATAGAGAAATAAATTGATAAATAAAATCAGATGACAGTTGAACAGTGTGTGTGTGTGTGTGTGTGTGTGTGTGTGTGTGTGTGTGTGTGTGTGTGTGTGTGTTAAGGGGAGGAGGGGGGTAATTTAGCCTAGTTTCGGTGCAAAGTGCGTTCTACTTCTTTTACAGAACATAGAGCTTCTCCACAACACCACACAGCCTCAAACATTTTCAGACCCTCATACTCTAAAATTAACCAGGAGTCTTGATTTCATTAGTCTGGAGAAGAGTGAATAAAATGTGTGCAGTTCTGTTTTGCTGGGGTTGAGTTTTATTTGGTGAGCACTCATCCATGAAGATACAATGTCTGTCAAGCATGCTGAGATCCAAATGGAAGCTGTGGTATCTGATGGAGGAAAAGAAAAGATTAGTTGAGTGTCATCTGCATAGCAGTGGTAGGAAAACCCATGTAAGGATATGACTTCACCAATGGAGTGGGTACAGAGGGAGAAAAGTCTCCCTCTGTTAAGGAAGCCGGCGGCGACTGTGGCACGGAAAAACTCCCTGAAATGGCATAAGGAAGAAACCTGGAGAGGATCCAGACTCAAGATGGAACCTCATCCTCATCTGGGTTGCACCAAATGTCCATTTATTACAGATGGACGTTGCGAGGTACAGTGATGGTGAAATGAAGCAAACTGTATTCCTGAGTCTGTCCTGCACGTTCCGCAGGCCATAATCCATTTTTTTTATGGTAAAAAACTATAAATCCAGAAAAATCCAGTGCTTTTGTGTCCATTAAATACAAAGTTCTGTCCAGCCCCAGTCCTCCCACCATGTGCAAAAGTCTACTGGCTGCTGTTTTTCATACCAGGTTCCTTGGCCCGGTTCGGAGTCTTTGAATGAACTGAAGGTGGAAGGCTGCAGTTCCGCTGGATAGATGAACAAGCCCCTGGCCCCTTCTTACTTGACCAGATGAAGAACACTCTGCAGAATCCAGTGCAGACCAACCCAGAAGAAGTTGACGAGCAGGGCCTGGATGTTCGATAGCAGGTTTGGCGGTGGATCCACGCACGCCAGCTTGTGCCACAGAGACGATGCTGCCAGGTAGTTGATGATCAGCCTTCGCCCCCCCTGTAGGGCATCTGCTTCCACCGGCTTAGTCTGCCTTTGATGTGCTTTACAGTGCCATCCCAATTTTTATTTGAAAAAACTCGTCACTCCCCAGGGAGACACCCAAGTATTTAAAACCACCTTTTTTTTCCACACCGGGCCTCCTATGAGTGTAGGCTCCCCACCTCCCCACCTCCCCACCCCAGACTAAAACTGCTTCACTCTTTACCCAGTTTTCTTTTGCTGATGATAAAATCTCAGTCTCTAGAAACAGCAATTAAAACATTTAAATCAGTCCGGGATTCCACCATTACAGCCACGTCATCTGCTTACAGGCAGAGTGAAGCATTAGAATGTGGAATATTAAAAGCAGAAAGACGACTTCTCTAGATTGATTGAATGAGATTCAATAGCTGAAGTGTATAGCATTCCTGACAGTGAACAGCCTTGTCTAATCCCTCTGTACACTCTAAAATAGGCACATAAACCACCATTCACCTTCAGTACACTCTTAGATTCACTGTATGGCACCCTGATCATGGCTCAGAAACCAGGGTTGAACCCAAAGCTTTCCAGAACCTTCCACAAATCACACCAACTACCTGCATGTCTTCCCTCACCACATCCATGACCCTCCTCCTTGGTTTTCCTCTTTTCCTCCTTCCTGGTGGCTCCATCCTCAGCATTTTCCTACCAATATAACTCATGTCCCTCCTGTGCACATGTCCAAACCATCTCAATCTCGCCTCCCTCACCTTGTCACCCAAACGTTCACAAATTAAGTATACGTTATCAAATATCGACCTGCAGGACACACAGTATGTCTGGTCTTGGTGAATGATCTGCTCCATCACCCTCGTCAGTCTCAATGCTAATGCTTTTGACAGCAGCTTGCAGTCGAAGTGACACTGGGCATCAGTTTTTCAGGTGGGTCAGGTATCTGTTCTTTGGCAGCAGGGTCAAGACAGCTCTCCTGCAGCTTGATGGTAGATGACCACCTCTCAAACTCTCCTGGAGGACCTCTTGCAAATCCTGCCCTATTACTGCCCAGAATGCCTTTAAAAACTCCACAGGGAGACCATCTATAATTGGCTCCCACACGTTCTCCATGCAGTGTAGAGCCTTCTGAAGCTCAGCCAGTGTCAGCTCCCTGTCTAATTCTCTGGCCACTGACTCTGTGAACTTAGGCAGGTCCTTGAGGAAGCTCTCCTCCACCTCCTGTGCCCCTGACCTCTCACTGCTATACAGCTTCGAATAGATGCTGACTGAAGGTGCTGGAAATGTAAATGTAAATGTAAATGTACTGTCCAGCAGGTCATTTATTTTGGCCTTTTTACTTTTGAGAGCTTTAATATACCCTCGATTTTGTGTGGCTTCTGAAATCTGGAGTTCCACTGTCTTTATCTCCAGAGCTTTCAGAGATTTGGCAAAGTCTCTTGTGACATTGAGAGTGTACTGTTGACAAAAAACTTTTATTTGTGCTTTATTTTATTTTATTTATTTTATTTGTGTTTTAAACTGGAGAAGCAGCTTTCAACTCCCTACAGCAGGGGTGGGATTTAAATCCCACAAAGCCATAAAAAATAAGAGACTCTCTAAAATGAGCATCTTCTAAAAGTGCAGTATTAAAATGCCAGTAGCTGCTCTTTTTTTTTACATTCTTCTTACAGATGCTAAGAGAGGGGGATAGAGGGGGGTAGAGGGAAATGGAAAGAGAGAGAGGGAGGGGGTAGAGGGAAATGGAGAGAGAGGGGGGGTAGAGGGAAATGGAGAGAGGGAGAGAACGAGAGAGAGGGGGGGTAGAGAGAAATGGAGAGTGAGAGAGCGAGAGGGGGGGGTAGAGAGAGAGAGAGAGAGAGAGAGAGAGAGAGAGAGTTGTAGTCTAAAAGTTATTTCTGGAAGTTTGGTGTCTCGTTTTCACTTCACAGAGTTTCGGAAATTCCATTCCTACCGTATGCCATTGCACTGAGTACAGACTCACTTCTCTATGACTCATATACATATTCCATTATTCACTGTCACTTTACACACACACACACACACACACACACACACACACACACACACACACACACATACACACACACACATACACACACCTCTATTCACTACAACTATCCTAAGTGTGTGTCTCTCTCTCACACCACAATCACTCCCAGATGTTCACTATTAAGGCTGCTCACTTCAGTGTTAAATTCTCTTGGAATGGGAAGAAACCTGAAGTAAAAACAGCCTTTAAAATGTATACGCTTTTCCATCATCTCCAGAACTTTCCATGAGAATTCCAGTGTGATTGAGTCAGGAGCACATTTCATCCAAACTGGAAAAAACCTAACAATGAAGTGCAGATGAAAACCGCACGCCCGCGCACTCACATGCCTCAGTCTCCACCAAGTCCAGGAAAATATAAAGTTCACATAACACTGCAAAATGACCCACACATGCACTCAGCACTAAGGCCTGTGGTTTGGGACATGCCCACAGTGGACTGATCATGTGCACTATGTAGTGAATAGTGCTGTGGTTTGGGACATGCCCACAGTGGACTGATCATGTGCACTATGTAGTGAATAGAGCTGTGGTTTGGGACATGCCCACAGTGGACTGATCATGTGCACTATGTAGTGAATAGTGCTGTGGTTTGGGACACGCCCACAGTGGACTGATTATGTGCACTATGTAGCGAATAGTGCTGTGGTTTGGGACACGCCCACAGTGGACTGATCATGTGCACTATGTAGCGAATAGTGCTGTGGTTTGGGACACGCCCACAGTGGACTGATCATGTGCACTATGTAGTGAATAGAGCTGTGGTTTGGGACATGCCCACAGTGGACTGATCATGTGCACTATGTAGTGAATAGTGCTGTGGTTTGGGACACGCCCACAGTGGACTGATCATGTGCACTATGTAGCGAATAGTGCTGTGGTTTGGGACACGCCCACAGTGGACTGATCATGTGCACTATGTAGGGAATAGTGCTGTGGTTTGGGACACGCCCACAGTGGACTGATCATGTGCACTATGTAGCGAATAGTGCTGTGGTTTGGGACACGCCCACAGTGGACATGATCACCTTCAAAATAGTCCCTTAGAACAGTAATACAGCGCTCCCTGCGGTCTTCTGAAACATATTTTAGAAGTCTTCTTTTCAAAGCAAGTCGAGCACCTTCTGGGATTTTGCTTCGGATCTCTGCAACGGTGTCAAACTCGACCTTTGATCTTCATCTTCAACCTCAAGAAGACGCCAAAGTCCGTAGTAGCCATCGTACGTCACGTCAAAAGCCTCTGTGGCAGATTTGCTCAGTTTCATGCAGAGTTTCATGTTTCTCTTTGTTCTAACTTGCTTGCTGTCCATGATGAAATCACAGACATGGTCATTCACATGGGTCAGAAGAGCACCGGTTACATCATTAGTCTCCAAACCTTTTGATACCACCTTGTATAATGTTTTATAAAGTCAGTTGGAAGTTCTGTGTTTGTGTGTTGTTTTGATGTTAATTCGTAGGAGTAAATTCAGCCTCCTTTAAGGTGTAAATTGTGGGCAGAGCATAGTGAGATGTTTAGAAGGATTTTGCTGTAGTATTCTGAAGCATTTTTTGCCAACCACTTAAAACCCTAAACTCAACAACATGGTCAGTTATTTTCAAGTTAATATTGATGTTTAGCAGTATGTCAACATGTGCCTCATGTCTTCCTCTGTCATCACATCACACAAAGCTAGAAGCTTTCATTCACAAACCCGAGGCAGACAAGACTTTGCTGTCACATAAACGTATGCTTTCTCCCACATCACATGTGAGACTATCATGGCGTGGAGAAAGTTCTAAACGATCTTCGAGACAACTGCAGACATGAGCTGCCACCCCTGGTCTCGGAATTGTCTTGAGAATGGTTTACACTTTTCTCCACATCTCATCTTAACATCTAATCTTTTACATTTCATTACTGTTACCTCTAATCATCATCCTCTTCAGCTCCCCTGGTCCACTGAAAGACTTTCTTAACAAGATGGACCTGTTTCTTAGGCTCTTCCTTTCTGACAGCACCTTGGAGACTTTATCCTCCCATCTGACAAGCTCCAGTCCTCGTTTTTTTTATCTTCTGCATTTCTTCTCACTGTCCTTCAACAGCTGCCCAATACACAAGAAACAGAATTTTATTGAGCTGGTCTTTTTTCTCCCCTTCTCAGCTACATTTTTCCTCCCCACCTCACATCTCAGACCATCACACGGTATTGGTTATTATCTAAACTCTTCTTCAAATTAAATAAAATTAAAATTAAAATTAAATTTTATTTGTCACATACACATACATACAGGCTACGACATGCAGTGAAATGCTTTTTACGACGGTCCGGCATGAGGGAATAAAATGGAGTAAAAAATAAATAAAGAAAAATAAATATAAAAATAAAACAAAGAAAAAGAAGGCAGATAAATAAAGTATAAAAACTATATAAAATAAGAATATATAAAGATATAAATATAAAAATACAAAAAATGCTTATGGCAGTGAGCAGTTAAACAGTAAACAACAGTAAACAATTTAAGCATGGTTTTTGATTGTCCATAAAGTGTCCGTGTGCAGTATGGTGTGGTGTAAAGTGTCCGTGTGCAGTATGGTGTGGTGTAAAGTGTCCGTGTGCAGTATGGTGTGGTGTAAAGTGTCCGTGTGCAGTATGGTGTGGTGTAAAGTGTCTGTGTGCGGTCTGGTGTGGTATAAAAATATAAAATGTAAAGTGCACTATGCTGTGCGAGTCCAGTGTCTAAAGTGTCGTAGCAGGAAAAGTGAGATGTGTGCAGGGAAAAAGGTCTGATGATGCAGAGAGTGGGGCATTTTTTCCTTTAGATCCTGGGTGTTTCCTGGTTTAAACTCCGAATGGCCTGCGGGAAGAAGCTCCTCCTCATTCTCTCTGTGTTCGCTTTCAGGGAGCGGAAGTGCTTTTCCAAATGCAACAAAGAAAAGAGTCCATTGTTGGGATGGCTGAGATCCTTCACAATCTTCCTGGCTCTGGTCCTGCACCACGTGCTGTAGATGTCCTGCAGGTCAGGGAGCTCGGTGTGGATGGTACGTTCAGCTGAATGCACCACCCTCTGGAGGGCTCGTCTGTCCTGCATGGTGCTGTTCTCGAACCCAGAAGTGATTCTACCCGTCAGAACGCTTTCAATGGTGCAGGTGTAAAAAGTCTTAAGCACCTGAGAGGGTAGTTTAAAGTCCCTTAAGCGTCTCAGATGGTACAGACGCTGCCGGGCCTTCTTCACCAGGGTGTTGATGTGACAGGATAAAGACAGGTCCTGTTTAATGTGAACACCAAGGTACCGGAAACTGTCTACTCTCTCCACTGTAGTCGCAGATGTTTAGCGGTTGGTATGACCGCTTCTGCTTCGTGCTGAAGTCCACGATGAACTCCTTAGTCTTGCTGACGTTCAGGAGAAGGTTGTTCTCCTGGCACCATCTTTCCAGGTTTTTAACCTAATGTAGGTAGGCCGTCTCATTGTTGTTGGAGATCAGGCCCACCACAACGGTGTCGTCAGCAAACTTGATGATGGTTGTGGAGTTGGAAGTGGCCACACAGTCATATGTGTACAGTGAGTACAGCAGGGGGCTCAGAACACAACCCTGGGGAGCTTCAGTGCTGAGGGTGAGGGTGGAAGAAGTGTGTTTGCCCACCCGTACGGCTTGTGGTCTGTCAGTCAGGAAGTTTGAGATCCATTGACACAGCGGCCTTAAGTCCCAGGACCTCCAACTTAGAGGTGAATGTGGAGGGAATTATGGTGTTAAATGCTAGTCCACAAACAGCATCTTTGTATAATTCCCATTTCTTTGGTCCAGGTGGCTCATCGTGGTGTGGAGGAGATGAGCAATGACATCCTCAGTAGGACGGTTCTGACGGTACACAAACTGTAGTCGGTCCCTCCGACTACAGTCTCTCGAAGCACTTCATCACTACTGAGGTCAAGGCTACAGGGCAATAGTCATTAAGGCAGGAACAATGGTGGACTGTTTAAAACATCAGGGGACAACAGATTGTTCCAGTGGGAGGTTGAATATCTCAGTAAACACCATTGATAGCTGGTCAGCACAGGCGTTCAGAACCCGACCTGTGATGCAGTCTGGTCCTGCTGCTTTCCTGGTATTCACTCTCTTGAATGCTCTCCTCACATCATACTCAGAGATGGCGAACGCGTTCACCTCTCTGGCTTTCTCGGCGTGCATGCTGTTTGTGAGTACACTGTAAGACGCAGCCTTGTACTCCTCCATGTCTTTGGTGTCGAGCCCCGTGTTGTAGGCAGCGGAGCATGATCTCAGAGTGTCGCAGATGGTGTTATCCACCCACGGCTTCAGGCTGGGAAATGTTCTGATAGTGTTTTTTTGCACCGTATCATCCGTTGAATCCCACAACCGCTTCCATAAACATGTTGACGTCATCAGAGCTGCGCCAGAACATGTCCCAGTCTGCGTCATCCAAAGCGTCCTGCAGAGCGGCCACCGAATGGCCAGTCCAGCGTGCGACCTCCCTCTGAATCAGAGCTTCCTGTTTCAGCCATTGTTTGTAAACAGGCATGAGGAAGATGGCGGCATGGTCCGATTTTCCAAACGATGAACGTGATTGTGCCTTTAGCTGTTCTTTAATGTTGTGTAGCAGTGGTCCAGTGTTCTTTCGCCCCTGGTAGGGAAGGTGATGTGCTAATTAAAGATTGGTAGTGCGCGCTTGAGGTTGGCACTGTCTAAATCTCCGACCACAATGAGCGCAGCGTCCCGATGCTGTGTTTAGTGAAGAGTTAGTGTCTCATGTAAGTCCCATACTGCAGGGTCCATGTCCAATTGAGGTGGAATATAAACGGCACTGACTATGACCGAGCTGAATTCTCGAGGTAGATAAAAGGGCTGACATTTGATGGTCAGTAGTTCCAGATTTGGTGTGCAGAGGAAAGAGGAACAATGCTCACGCTGTCGCACCAGTGGTTGTTCACCTTCAGACATACTCCACTTCCTCTTGACTTCCCCGACTCCAGTGTTCTGTCCATGCGGTAAACCGAGAAAAACTCGGCCGGCTGGATGGCGTGGTCCGGTACCCCTGGGTTCAGCCATGTCTTGGTCAAGCAGAGAAGGTTGCAGTCCCGAATGTCTCTCTGGAACGTGACCCTTGCCCTGCGGTGGTCAAGCTTGTTCTCCAGTGACTGGATGTTGGCTAACAGGATACTAGGTAAGCTGTTCCTGACGCCGGCTCGTTTCCCTCGTGGACACCGGTATGGGTCGCGTCCTTTGTTCTCCCTCAGGATCTCCCTCGGCTAGCATGGGTCCGGGTTTAAAAACGGCGAAAGGTGAGTGAATTGTACACCAATAGATATGAGTGTCTCTGTCATATCTAATGATGTCCATCTTGTGTAAATCGAACTAAAACTAGTTAAATAAAAGTATAAAATAAACAAAAAAAGGAAAAACGTAGCCAGAGCAGTTGTGACGGCAGCCAACCTTACCGGCGCCATCTTGACCCTATAACCATCAGTGTCTGTGGGGGCTAGTGGACACTCCCACAGTGGACTAAATCGGAACATTGGGTAAAGAAGATATCCTAAATGGTCTGAGAGAAATGTTCTCCAGTATGGTTTTAACACAACACAGGATGGAGGTCACTTTCATTTCTCCACCCTTCCTGAACCAGTTAGATAGTTAGAAATTTAAAACTCTCCACATCATAATTTCTTAATGTAGAAAGTTTAGAGAAAAATCTGGGAACATCACAAGAGGTTCTCCTTGTGGCAGAATGTCTCCTGAGGGGCCTTGGTAATCCATTCTGATGAAGGAGTACATATGAACCACAATGAAGCTCCACTCAGGAGAGATGTGAGAAGGAAGCTTACTCTGCTGAAATTGGTGAATTTTTGGAATCTCTGAAGCTATTTAATGGTTGTGGAGTGTTACCTTTCCATCAATGTCTGGTCCTCCATCTGATAACATGTGTGATTTTCCAGGCTCTGAACATAAGACAGGAATGAACTCTCACTAAAAAGTCATAAGGCATCACAAGGTACTCTTAATATTCCATCACCATGGAACCAAGTGTTCTAACACAGTGGTTTGTGCTCCTCAGGTGAAGTTTGGCAAAATATCAATATAAGATTACAGTTCTCCTTCTCAAAGACAAGCAAGAAGCAGGAGAAATGAGTGAACAGATGAGCCCCTGCCAGAGAAGCTTGCAAAATGCATCTATGCACAGTGACAGTTACCATGATGGACGAAGAATAAAGAAGAGGGTTAACAATCAGTTAATAATCTCTCCTCTTTACCAGCCAAGGAACAGGTGAAGAACTTGCACATGTTCCAGTTGAGGCTAGAAATTCCTGCCTCTACAACTCTACAGTGTGTAATCTCTCAAAACTCGAGTCTGTGGCTCTGTAAAGGAAATTTGGGGTGTAGATGATATGAGTTCTATTGAAGTTGGATGATAGAGTCAGTAAAGGTCTTCTCTCTCTCTCTGTCTCTCTCTGTCTCTCTCTCTCTCTCTCTCTGTCTCTCTCTCTCTCTCTCTCTCTCTCTCTCTCTCTCTCTCTCTCTCTCTCTGTCTTTCTTGCTCTCAGTTTTGGACATTACTTCTTGTTCCAACAGCACAGACAAATGGGGCCGAGTCAGCTTTTAGTTGCCACGACAACAAGCTCTGCCAGATCTCTACCTGAATTCAAGTAGCCTGCAAAATATTGACATTAGTTTTCACTTCATTTATTTGATTGTACGTTTGTTTGTTTAAGTCGTGGTATTTATTACTTGACAGTTGTAATGGTTTATATGTGATTGTAGTGATTGATTGTTCAGCTCAGAACTGATTGTCATGAATGAAATCATGGTTGAAAGAACAGCAGGAGATGACTTGAACATCTGGACCTGAGTGTACAGGGAGATTTCAATCAAACCTTACATACATAATATATATTATTATAGTCTTTATATGTGAGATATTGTATAGTCACACACACACACACACGCACACATGCTATGCACACACACACACACACACACACACACACACACACACACACAC
>MU575766.1:503196-520696 GCA_024362625.1 Silurus asotus | reverse complement strand
AAAGTCGTCTCGTTGAGCTTTTGGAACGCAGCTCTCTCACACACTTATACACCACAGGTGGAGGCGTGGCCTAGTTAATTATCTCACACTAACCAATCACAGGACTGGGGTGGAACTTGATGAGCGCAGGTTCTAAAGATGACGATGTCATGATGCAGTTTTACCATATGACGTCTCTCTTTATGTACGCGTGGATAAAGCTCAGATGCACAGAGGGAATAAATGGAACCTCCGCACCACACACACAAACACACACAAACACACGCAAATACACACACATACACACACACACACACACAACACACACACACACACACACACACACACAGGGTAATGACATTGACAGCTTCTTCTGCTTATGTGTCATTTTCCCAGTTTATGCTCAGTGTCAGGTTTCTCAGGAACTCAGACAGGAAGAGGAAATTCACTGTCGCAGAACATCCAACAGCAGGAACTGTAACTATAAAAGGATAAATATTTACACTTGTAAATATAAAAACTGTTAGAAGAGGAGAGGAAGTGGTGTAAAGGGAATACACCTCTGTGAGGGACACAATAATAATTAACATTAAAATAATAAACTGTGTGTGTGTGTGTGTGTGTGTGTGTGTGTGTGTGTGTGTGTGTGTGTGTGTAATGATTGGGATATTCTCTTCAGTGTGTTAGTTGGTTTATGGGTGTGTGATGAAACTGATGTATTGAATGTTCACAGTCATTCAATTAAACTTCATTTCCTCTGTGTGTGAGACAAACCGCACCCTTACACACACACACACACACACACACACACACACACACACACACAGAGTGATGTGATCACAAACAAAAATTGTTGATTCGTATAATGTTGGTGTTGAATTACTACTCAAAAACAGAATGGATGGTATGAAAGTGTTGATTTGGATCCTCACAGCAGTGTTTACTTTATAGAAAGAGGCTAAGAACCTTTCATTACCCAAAATATAGAACACATGAAGTTACAACACAAATAAAACTCTTTTTTTTTCTTTTACTATTTTTAAAAATAATAATTATATTTTTATTACTATATTTCATGATTTCAATATAAAACTACATAAAAAACTATTCTCTATAAGTGTTTGGGTCTATGCTGCTGAGACACCAGGAAAATGAGCCAAACGAATTAATTATGTGGCAAATGCAATTCCACGATAAACCGAGTTCTAACTGTGCTAAAGCGGGAGATTACTATACACACAATCTTTTAACTAAGGGTTCTTTAAATGTTCTTGAATTCACTGGTTCTCTCATGTGAACAGATGTTGAAATGATTCAACATCTGTTCATCTGATTGTACTAGCGCTGAAACAACTAATCAATAAAATTCATAATAATCGATAATAAAATTTGTTGTCAACATATGCCATTATTGATTAGTTGGGCTGCTCGAGTTAGGTGTTAGCAAGACTTAAGAGAACAACGGCGCTTGTGACATGGCGGCTTGTACAGGGTGAACCAGCAGTAGAAAAAAGTATGTGTCCCAATGTCCGAGAACCACCAGTCACGCCCCCCTCCAACTCCCAACACTCTAGTTCAGCCTTTCTCTACTATGAATCACCTGCACCTGCACCTGTTTCCCCTTAACCCTTTAAAAGATCCTCTTCCCCTTCACTTGGCATCCGATCTACCGTATACCTACCTTAGATCATCTGGACTACCTTCTGTTCCTACGATCTCCTGAGTTTCCTGTTCTTCTCACTATGCTTTATGTGAAGCGCGCTACAGCTAAGTTTATTATTTCCTGCACTCCCATTTCTGATTCTCTTGTGTTTGGTTTATTCTAGATCAATAAACTACACGTTGTTTTACTCCTGGTTTCCGCCGTCTGGTGTATCCGTGACAGAAAACTCTTCCGCAAAACAAAACTATGACATCGCTAATTGAGAACTTCTGGCTATCAAACTGGCTCTAGAAGAGTGGCGGCACTGGTTGGAGGGAGCGACGCATTCGTTTATCATGAACACTGATCACAAGAACCTCCAATACCTTTGGGAAGCAAAACGACTTAACAGGCCAGATGGGCATTATTCCTCACACGCTTTCACTACACTATCACCTATCGTCCTGGCTCCAAGAATGGTAAAGCAGATGCCCTTTGAAGAATCAATGCCCCCGACGACCCCACAGACCCAGAACCTATTATTCCACCCAACTTTATCCTCATTCCCACCGTGTAGAATTCAGATAAGGAAATCAGAACCGCAACCCGTTTGGAACCTGCCCCCACCAGAATGCTCTGAGGGAAGGACATTTGTCCCAAGGACCTGCCGTCAACCTCTACTGAGAACAGTCAAGGCTCCAGGCTCGGGCCATTTGGGTAAGAGGCAGACCCTCCTTATGCTAAATAAGACCGGGGTCCTCAGTTCACTTCCCATGTTGGGAAGGCGTTCTTTAAGCTACTCTGTGTTACTGTTAACTTGTCCTCTGGTTATCATCCACATACTAATGGCCAGATAGAGCTCCACTGTACAGTAGCGTCTACTCCACAGAAGCGTGAACGCTACTTCCGATCCTACTGCCACCAGGATCAGAACAGCTGGAACATGTTCCTCCCATGGGCTGAGTATGCACAAAAATCCCTATGCCAAGAAACCACCACCCTGACCCAATTTCAGTGTGCACTCGGCTTTCACCCTCTACTGTTCCCCTGGATGGAGGAACCTTTAAAAGTCCATGTGGTGAATCACTAGTTCTGAGAGAGTGAGAGAGTCTGGGAGTTGGCACAAACCCAGCTACAAAGAGCCCTTAGGACCACAAAAAGTCTTTAAGATCCTCGGTGATCAAAAGCACCTCCCTACCAACCAGGAGACAAGGTGTGGTTGTCGACCTTACATCTATGCCTCCAACAGCCCTGCAGGAAGCACAGTCCTTGTTACATCGGGCTGTTCACTATACTGTGACATATTAGCGATGTGTCCTATCGGCTCGACCTCCATCCGAGTTGCTGCATCTACCCTACTTTCAGTGTGTCGCTCCTAAAGCCCTTTTCTCCTTCTGCCACAAAGAATCCCGGACGACCTGAGTCCTCCTGAGGTGTTGGACCAACCCTCCATATGCTCCGTCCGAGAAATTCTGGACTCTCGATTCCGTGTGATTCCGTATGGGCCAAAGGAGCGTGCCTGGGTTCCCAGACAGGACATCCTGGACCTGGCACTCCTGGAGGAGTTTCAATTAAATTTCATTTATTTTTATTTGCATTGCACTTTTAACAATTAACATTGTCTCAAAGCAGCTTTACACAGATAATGTGATGATAAAAAATGAAGATGTTATTTATAAGTGTACGTTTGTCCCTGATGAACATGTCGGTGGTGACTGTGGCAAGGAAAAACTCCCCGAGATGGCATAAGGAATAAACCTTGAGAGGAATCAGACTCAAGAGGGGGAACCTCATCCTCATCTGGGTTGCACCGAATGCTAATTTATTGCAGATATACAATGTTGTTGGGTACAGTGATGGTGATCAGAAGCAAACTGTAGTCCTGAGTCAATGTAGCAGACTGTTGACATTAACTACAGTCCAAATCATCCTCAAAGCTCCCGTTCTTACACCGGAATTTCATGGAACCACCCAAGGTATTGATGAGAAACCATCCCCAGCTGAACAAAGTGGCCTCCAATCGAAGAGAACACTATCCAGAAGCAGACCTAGACGAAGTGGGAAATCAGTGGAGGGAAGAGGGTCAGGACCAGTGGTCACTGGAACCTCAGGAGCATCATATTGGTACAGAAGTTCACTCAGATACTGCAGTGTGAGAGCGTTAAGTGCTTTATACGTCAGTAGTAGTATTTTATAATCAGTGTGAGATGGAATTGGGAGCAGTGTAGATGATTAAAACAGGGCTGATGTGATCATATTTTCTAGATCTAGTGAGGACTCTTGCTGCTGCATTCTGAACTAACTGAAGTTTATTTCTGCACGAACTCCAACACCCAGACAGTAAAGCGTCTAAGTAGTCTAATCTAGATGTTACAAAAACATCTACTAGTTTTTCTGCATCCTGCAAAAACATCATATTAATCAATATTTACTCAATATTTCTAAGGTGAAAGAAGGAGATCCTGGTGATATTATTCACGTGAGACTCAAAGGAAAGACTCGGGTCCATAATCACACTGTCAGGGATCCACCTGCCAAACGATCGCCTTACTGCCACCAGGCCGCGAAAAGAAGGTCATACCGCAGCCAGACCGCCCGTCCCCAAGCTCCTTAGAAGGCGATGTCTCACCTTCACGCTCCTCAGAAGGCGACTTCACGCCTCCTAGTTCCCCTGAAGGTGACGTCACATCTCCAGGTTTCACTTGAAGGCGACATCACATCCCGAAGTTCCCCTGAAGGCAACGTCATGACTACTAGAGTAACTTTTCAAATGTGATTTAATGCGACTTTACTACATAAGATGCTTGTTTTCAGTGTTTGTATGTGTAATTTATGCATATATTATTTTAATATTATAGAACATTAAATTACTTATATTTTAGAGTCGTATATCTTCACAACTGAACAAAATGTGTTCATTTGAAAATATATTGTAACAGTGTTGTATTATATTTTATACTGATTTTTAGGCGTGATTGTCGACTTGCCATTTACAATTATCATTAAAAACAATACAAATGTTGATTTACACAAATTGCTTCACTTTTATACTCAAATGCTGTTTTGTTTTTTTACAGGAAAAACTCGGCATGAGTGAATTTGTTAAAGGAGAAAATCCCCCATTTACTCCTCAACAAGCAGCACTATAAACGTTCTAATGTCTAAATGAAAGACAGTTCAACTCCATCTGAGGCTTTTGCTTTTTTTTTACAGTAAAATTTTATACATAAATACCCTGAATTAGGGTTTTATATAATAAGCAAAACATCTCATTATAAAAGGTTCATTTATTTTCCGATTCATCTAAATTATATTGATGAATTGATTACTTCATCCTAGTTATCAGAATAATAAATAGAGTTTTAAATAGAGAAATAAATAATAATCATAAATCAGAGTAATAAATCAGAGGACACACAGGTACATAGGACTTGAGTTCAGCACACAGGAAGGGGACACACCAGGTGCATTATGGGTGTGTCCCACAGGCCCAGGGTGGGTCAATTTATTAATTGTGATTTTACATGGAAAAGTGAATGAACACGGTATTGTTTCTGAACGCATCAGCAGCTGGTGTATTGGCGCCACCTGGTGACTAAAATATGCTGAAATAATACATTTAATCCACAATCTAATAAAAATGTTATGTAAATAAATAATCCTATCACACTCCAATCTCCTGTCCAATCTCCTGTCCAATCTCCCTCTCATCTCCTGTCCAATTTCCTCTTCAATCTTCCTCTCATCTGCTGTCCAATCTCCTGTCTAATCTCCCTCTAATCTCCTGTCCACTCTGTGTGTGTGTGTGTTTGTGTTACTACAGTCAACATGGGGCTGAACTACATTCTGCAACACCTTGACTGCCCAGGAACATGTCCCCGAATTCTGTTTGTTGACTTCAGTTCAGCTTTCAATACAATAATTCCACAAAATTCTCCACTCCAAACTCCTAAACCTCACTATACCCCCTGCCATCTGTCAATGCATCACCAGCTTCCTGACAGGCAGGAAACAACAGGTGAGACTGGGACAGTCGGCACTGGTGCTCCTCAGGGATGTGTCCTTTCCCCACTGCTATTCTCCCTTTATACGAATGACTGCACATCAAGTGACCCAACTGTCAAACTCCTGAAATTTGCAGATGACACTACACCCATCAGACTCCTCCAAGATGGGGACGAGTCTGCATTTAAGCAGGAGGTGAAGCAGCTGGTGCTATGGTGCAGTCAGAACAACCTTGAGCTAAACACACTCAAAACTGTGGAGATGATAGTGGACTTTAGGAAACATCCTTCAACACTACTCCCCCTTACAATCCAACAGCCCTGTGTCATCTGTGGAGAACTTCAAGTTTCTGGGCACTACCATTTCCCAAGACCTGAAATGGGATTCCAACATAAACTCGATTCTGAAAAAGGCCCAGCAGAGGATGTACTTTCTAAGGCAATTAAGGAAGTACAGTCTGCCACAGGAGCTGTTGATGCAGTTCTACACTGCAGTCAGTGAATCTGTCCTGTGCTCATCAATCACCATCTGGTTTGGAGCAGCAACAAAACAGGACAGAAACAGACTGCAGAAAACTGTTAAAACAGCAGAAAAAATCATTGGTGCCCCCCTGCCCACTCTCCAGGACCAGTACCATACAAGAACCAGAAACCGGGCAGGAAAAATCACTACTGACCCTTCACACCCTGAACACAACATCTTTCAGCTCCTCCCTTCTGGCAGCACTACAGAACTCTGTTCACTAAAACTGCCAGGCACAGGAACAGTTTCTTTCCCCAAGCAATCACTCTCACTAACACCTGACCATAATTATATTCCCTGCTCATATCTATAAATACTGCACAGAACTCTCACTCATCACAGTATCTGTATATGTTACACACACTATTGCTGCTATTTACTGTACAAAGTTTTATAGTAAACTCTCTCATCATACCTGACACACAATACTGTCATTTACACTGCCATGCACTCCCACACTTTATATACATTACTGATCTGTGTCCCTATTTATTACCCACACTGTCTATACTGTCTCACATGGTCTGTATTGTCTGTTTTTGTCTTGTCTTGTCTGTTTGGTCATGTATAGGTTTTATCTATGTCTGTACTTTTAAAAGTTGTAACAGAAAAGTAACATCTGGAACCAAATTATTTGTGTGTGTCAACACACTTGGCCAATAAACCTGATTCTGATTCTGATTCTGAAACATCTCCATCTGTTGCTCAGGTGTGGTCTGTGTTGATCGGTGCTCTGTTGCTCAGGTCTGGTCTGTGTTGATCGGTGCTCTGTTGCTCAGGTCTGGTCTGTGTTGATCGGTGCTCTTTTGCTCAGGTCTGGTCTGTGTTGATCGGTGCTCTTTTGCTCAGGTCTGGTCTGCACGAGAAGGGAAACTAATCGAGCAGGATCATTGTGCGGCAGAGCGGCGGGCTGAGAGAGAGAAAGATGGTGAGAGTTAATAATTATTATATAAACTTTTCTACACTTTCTTCTGATATTAATATTTATTTATAATCTCTGTACACACCGCGGAGTCTCATAAACCTGTACTTGTGGCTGGTTTTATAGTTTAAACTCTTTAGCCGGTTATTGTACAGCGTGAGTAAGCGTTTCCTTAGCTAGTGCTAGCGGCGGTGTTAGCATCATGCTAGCGGCTAATGCGCAGAATTAGCATGTGTAATGTTTATTCTGTAGAAAATACATTAAAATATGTATTATATATATAAATATATATATATCACCCCGGTGTTGTTATTATTGTTGTAGTAAGTCTGATTGTAATTCGGCTAGTAATGTTCTATATTAGAGTTCAGTTCTGTCGGGAATTTCCGGTTTCATGTGAGAATAAATAAATAATAATAATAATAATAATAATAATAATAATAATAAGTTCCTCAGTGTGAAACAAATTCAACTGTTTAAAGATGAACTGTTTACCGTTCAGTCTAAATTCATCATCTTCATCACCACCTTCATCATCTCTTTATCTCTGCTTTCACTTTCATCTACCATTCTTTCGTTTCACCTCATCTCCATCTACTCACCATACTCCCTCTTCTCTTTCTCTCTCCCTCTCTCTCTCACTCTCCCTCTACTCCCTCTCTCTCTCACTCTCCCTCTACTCCCTCTCTCTCTCTCTCTCCCTCTCTCCCCCCCCCCTCCCCCTCTCCTTCTCCCCCTCTCCCCCCCTACTCCCTCTCTCCCCCCCCTACTCCCTCTCTTCCCCCCCCTACTCCCTCTCTCTCTCTCTCCCTCTCTCTCGCTCCCTCTTCTCTACCTCTCTCTCTCCCTCTCTCTCCCTCTCTCTCTCTCTCTCTCCCTCTACTCTCTCTCTTCCTCTCTCTCTCTCTCATTCATACTGTAAATTAATTATAAAAATTGCTATTAATTTAGTAAATAACTCTGTGTTTCTGTCTTTCTCTTCCTGCAGTTCAGAAACCAGTATGATAATGATGTGACGGTGTGGAGTCCTCAGGTGAGCGGCACCGGTTGTGGGCGGGGCTGTGGGCGGGGCTATCCTGTGATTCGGTGGCTCTGAGCTCAGATGAGACTCCATCCTCACTGCAGCTGAAATCAGCGAGTCTGCGTTTCTGTGGCGTCTTAAAAAGTCTTAAATTTTAAAATCCACAATTGCTGTTTTAGATCTTAAATCATTTTAAACAGCTCCTAATTTCCTGATGTCAGTGTAACGCTGCCTCTGATGCTCACTAAAATGCTCCTGCAGCACTTGAACGTTTTTGTTTGTTAGTTTTTTGTAGTGATGTAGTTTTTTCCCTGTATTATGACTACAAATGAGACCAACATGCAGCAGCCAGTCAGCTTCCTGGTATTGGAGTGAATCTCCACAGACGTAAAATGGATTTTATTATTCGGTTATGGGGAAGTGCAGGTTTAGAAATTCTTGTAAAAATGTATTTAGGGCTCAGATAAGACCAGTTGCTACAACGTATTTACGTTTGTTTGTTTTTTGATGTTGTGATTTCAGTCTTACATTTCATTCTTAAGGGTCTTAAAAGGTCTTAAAGTTCTGCTGAAACTCTGGGCGAGAGAGATGTTTTACACTCAATATATAATTTCAGCTTTATTTAAATCATTTAATCTAATATGAGCTGTGTGTGTGTGTGTGTGTGTGTGTGTGTGTGTGTTTACTGTGTTGTGTTGATTGTATCAGGGGCGAATCCACCAGATTGAGTACGCCATGGAAGCGGTGAAGCAGGGCTCAGCTACTGTGGGGCTCAAATCACGCACACATGCCGTGCTGGTGGCCCTTAAGGTATCTCACCTCACGTTTACACCACACGTCTGGACACGCCCCTCACATTTACACCACACGTCTGGACACGCCCCTCACGTTTACACCACACGTCTGGACACTCCCCTCACGTTTACACCACACG
This sequence comes from Silurus asotus, assembly GCA_024362625.1. NCBI lineage: Eukaryota > Metazoa > Chordata > Actinopteri > Siluriformes > Siluridae > Silurus > Silurus asotus. The sequence continues at coordinate 511,671 of MU575766.1, read as the reverse complement.
CTTGGACACGCCCCTCAAGTTTACACCACACGCCTGGACACGCCCCTCACGTTTACACCACACGCCTGGACACACCCCTCGCGTTAATACCACACGCCTGGACACACCCCTCACGTTTACACCACACGCCTGGACACACCCCTCGCGTTAATACCACACGCCTGGACACACCCCTCACGTTAACACCACACGTCTGGACACGCCCCTCACATTTACACTGCACGCCTGGACACGCCCCTCACGTTTACACCGCACGCCTGGACACACCCCTCACGTTAACACCACACGTCTGGACACACCCCTCACATTTACACCGCACGCCTGGACACGCCCCTCACATTTACACCGCACGCCTGGACACGCCCCTCACACAAACCTCCAACACAAACCCTTTTTCATCACAATTAGTAGACCCCTGTCCAGCAGCTGCCTTGTCTATGAGAAAGTGCCCCTCAATCCCATCCCCATGTTACCACCCTACCCCCCTTTCCATTCAGGTATTTTCTAATGTGTAGATAATCTGCTCCTGTGTGTGTGTGTGTGTGTTTGTGTGTGTGTGTTACAGAGGGCTCAGTCTGAGCTTGCTGCTCATCAGAAGAAGATTCTCCATGTGGATAATCATATTGGTATTTCCATCGCTGGACTAACTGCAGACGCTCGACTGCTCTGGTACCATCTCGTTACGTGTGTTTGTGTGTGTGTGTGTGTGTGTTTAATAGAAGCTTGTGCAGTGTGTATGAACGCTCTCTGTTTGATGTGCAGTAACTTCATGCGCCAGGAGTGTCTGGACTCCAGGTTTGTGTTTGATCGTCCACTGCCTGTGTCTCGTCTCGTCTCACTCATCGGGAGCAGTATCCTTTCTCATGTCACACACACACACACACACACACACACACACTTTTAACACGTTGACCTGTTTGTGTGTAAATGCAGTATTGTGGTAGTTACAGTAATATATAATAAGGGTCCTGTCCCTTGTCCCCAATGTGTCCCTGCTATAAGACACGTCTATAAGAGAGTTTTAAACCTCTCTGTATTTTTACTATTGGTTGTTTGTCTTTGAGTAATTAATCAGAAACTCAGATTCCCACACAGCGTTACGGGAGGAGACCATACGGAGTCGGCCTTCTGATCGCAGGCTACGATGTGAGTTTCTCAATCTCTCAATCCCTCTCTCTCTCAATCTCTCTCTCTCACACACACACACACACACACACACACACACACACACACAAACATTATAATTAATAATATTAAATATTATTTTGAAATATGACTCAGCGATTCTGTTTTTAAAGTGTGTGTGTGTGTGTGTGTGTGTGTGTAGGATATTGGTCCTCATATATTTCAGACTTGTCCATCTGCAAACTACTTTGACTGTAAGGCCATGTCCATCGGAGCACGCTCACAATCTGCACGCACTTACCTGGAGAGACACATGGAGAACTTCTCCACCTGTAATCACACACACACACCTGGAGACACATGGAGAACTATGTGTAGTAATGTGATAGCAGTGTAACCATGGCAGGGGGCAGTAACTGTGTGTGTGTTTCCCTGCAGGTAATCTGAACGAGCTTGTGCAGCACGGCCTGTGTGCTCTTAGAGAGACTCTCCCTGCTGAACAGGACCTCACCACCAAGGTCTCTCACACACCTGCACACAGAGTTGCCTGAACTGATGCAATCCTGTATTTCACTGTAGATTGAACAGCAAGATGCTCATTTTGTGTGTGTGTGTGTGTGTGTATGTGTGTGTGTGTGTGTGTTTCAGAACGTGTCGATTGGGATTGTGGGTAAAGATCTGGAGTTTACTATCTATGACGATAATGATGTGGCTTCATTCCTCGAGGGATTAGAGGAGAGACCCCAGAGGAAGGTGAGAACTTCAACACACACACACACAGACTTACACAATTTTTTTAATAATCTGTATTCTTCCTCATTACTGTGTTGATGTGAGGTGTGTGTGCGTGTGCGCGCACTACAGAGAGTACACACTTCTCCAGTGTATATGTCTATATAATCCCTTCTTCCAGGCAGTATGAAGCACAGCAGAGTTTTTAGGACACAGCCCAATAAAACAACACACACACACACACACACACACACAGAGTTCACACACACTTTTATTTATCTTTATATCACATTGGAAGTTTGAGAATGTGTGTGAGGTAATTATTGTAATTACAATGTCCTTATTTCATTAACCTGTGTGTGTGTGTGTGTGTGTGTGTGTGTGTTCCAGCTTGTCCAGCCAGCTGATGACGTGGCTCCGTCTGCCTCTGACGAGCCGATGGAACACTGAGGAACTGATTCATTTATCTTTATGGAACACTGATGTAGTGAGATGCGGAGTTCATTTGAATAAATTCCACTGTTTGTTTTCTATCTGTACTGAGATCAGTCCAATAAAACACATTTACAACATCTGCACCCGTCACGTCTGTGACACACGTCTGTGACACACGTCTGTGACACACGTCTGTACTGTAGTGAGGTCTTTAAGGGGGCAGGGTTTAATTTCTCGCTGATTATGTACTTTGTTACGTGACTTCACCCTGAATACATGAATAAAACACCCCTGATATTCTTAAGTTCTGATTGGCCACTGATGGTTAAATTAAGCCCCGCCCCTCTTGGTGCACGAGTAATAATGATTTGTTTGTTTCCTGACGTCCGCACTCCTCAGTGTAGAGGATCAGGAGAGATCACCACCATGCGGGAACAGAAATCGGACATGTGACTTCAAGACGTGCTGAAAGTGAAGCAGCATGCAGAAATAATAGAACCGTTTCAGGAGCCATCAGTGAAAGCATTCGGTTCCTCCAGTGGTTCCTCTCCCACCCCTGCGTCTGCTCACTTGGCTTCCTGACACTGACGTGTTCCAGCACTGGTGCTCTGACTGCTTTGTTCCTGTACAAATCTCCTCTTCATCGCTTCCACTTTCTGCTCGCTCCATCTTCTTCTCATCCATCTGTCTGTCTGTTCTCTCCGTCTCCTTCTCAGTCTTTCTATCTGACTGCTGTCCTCTCTCCTCTGGCTGATGGTGGATGGTGCAGAAGTGAGAACTCCAGTGCTTCAGCATCTCGTCAGGATCATCTGCTCAGACACAGTTTCATCAGCTTCATCTCACAGATCATTTACAGCACCATGTTCACGTGCAGAGTGGGGCTGTGCGATTTCTAAACCGCATAAGGCTGTGATTTTATTTATTCATTTAGATTTTTATTCAGAATACATTCTTGTGCGCATGTTTTTACGACTTTACCCAATCAGAGCTCACGCAGCGCACGACGAAGCGGAGCGCAAGAACCGAATCGGTGAGCAGGAGGAAAGAACATAAAATATACAGGTCAAAATAAAAATAATTCAGTGCCAAAGAGAAATTCAACATCAGTCGTTAGTGAGTATTTTGGATTCAGGAGAGAGGAGGTGTCAGAGCAAGGTCATTTGTAAGACTTGTGGAATGATTATTCCAACGAAACGGAGCAATACTACAGATCTGTTCCAACACTTAAAACAGCGCCATCAAAAACTGCATGATCGAAATGCATGTCGACAAAGTCCACCGAAACAAACAAAAGCACACATCAAAGCACACATCAAAGCCAGCCTGAACAGATTAAACAAGTTTCTATTTTTCAAGCATTTTGCAAACACCGAATATAAACGATGCCTTCGCACATCTTCAGTAAAGACGGCTTCCGAAGACTAACACAAACACTCGACAAAAGATCCCAGCTGCCATCTCGCACTCATTTCACACGATTTGCTATTCCTGAAATGAAGACAGATCTGTGGTCCAGCAGAACGATGGAGATGAGTTTAACAGTCCACTATATTAATGACAACTTTAAAATAAAAAGTCGATGTTTGCAAGCAGGATTGTTCCCAGAAGATCACACTGGAGAAAATCACTGTCACTTTGAACATCTGGACACGATTGCAGTGCCAGTTTAATAAACAAAACTGTCTTTAAAACAAACAACATAAAATAATGTCTGTTTTAAAGACAATTTTATTAGTTTTGTTTATTAAACTATTAATAGTGTTATTTCATTGTGAAATGTTTTGTTATGCACTGAATACGTTTAGAAAAAGCAAAACCAATTGCCAAAATCGCAAATAAAATCACAATATGATTATTTTGTCCATATTGCACAGCCCTAATGCAGAGTGTCTGTTAGAGCACACATCACTGCAGCTACAACACATCTGTAGGTCAGAACCTTCATGAGAATTAAATAACTAAATGAGATATTTGTATATTTTCCTGAAATCCGTCATCAATATTCACACGGAGCTCAAACAGGAGCAGAAGAAACTGAACTAGTTATTTATTATCATGTCTTTATTACATGATCGTTTTCCAGATGCTGCACTCTGTCCTGCCTTCGTCTCGTCTCGTCTCGTCTCACTCCGTATTTACTCCAAACATTTTCAATTGAAATATAATTTTATTACATCAAATATTAACATATAACATTAAGGTGGAATTTTAATCTTTATATCACATATCTCTCTCTCTCTCTCTCTCTCTCTTTCTCTCTCTCTCTCTCTCTCTCTCTGAGTGAGTGAACTGACCTGTACACTCCTGATCACACTCCAGTGTCTCCGTCTCAGAGGGAATCACGTCCACTAAACGTCCCTCCTGCATCACACGAGTGATCTCTCTGAGCTGGAGCAGCAAGTTCTCCTCCTGATCCACACTCACACACTCCTCTCTACACACACACACACACACACACACACACACACAGCGTTCAACCCATCAGCAGGGCAATCACAGATAAATTGTGTGTGTGTGTGTGTGTGTGTGTGTTCAGACCTCAGTGTATTTCCGCTCTGAGCTCTTGATACGATTCTCTCCATCACCTCCTCCGTCTCCTTCAGACGCTCCTGCAGCTGTGACAGCTCAAAATCCGCTGAGGAGAAACATCACAACACACACACCTGCCTCACACACTCTATAGGAATGCCATTAATGTGTGTGTGTGTGTGTGTGTGTGTGTGTGTGTGTGTGTGTGTGTGTGTGTGTGTGTGTGTGTGTGTGTGCAGTCTGAGCACCACACACCATATTTACAACACTTTTCATTTAAAAACAAAGTATATTGTACTGGTGTGTTACTGGTGTGTTACAGGTGTGTTACTGGTGTGTTACAGGTGTGTTACTGGTGTGTTACAGGTGTGTTACAGGTGTGTTACAGGTGTGTTACAGGTGTGTTACTGGTGTGTTACTGGTGTGTTACAGGTGTGTTACTGGTGTGTTACTGGTGTGTTACTGGTGTGTTACTGGTGTGTTACAGGTGTGTTACAGGTGTGTTACTGGTGTGTTACTGGTGTGTTACTGGTGTGTTGTTTTGTGATGGAGTAAATCGTACTGATTTTTCTCTTCATGTTCTCTGATCTGACTGCAGGAAACCTGCTCTCCTCACATTTACTCCCCTTCCCTTTGGATGTTATCTAATGGAGAGAAAATCACTTAAGCACACACATAGCAGCTGTCAGTGTGTGTGTGTGTGTGTGTGTGTGTGTGTGTGTGTGTGTGTGTGTGTGTGTGCGCAGTATGACCTTGAAGATGATGTAGAGGATGTAGAGCAGGATTCCGAAGCCGTATACGGGGATTATTTGTCCTGCCAGGTTTGATTTGGTCATCGTTCCTGTGGAGCCTTTGGCCCTGGCGATCGCCTCGGGGGGGTGAGCGCTGTTCCCTCCTGCACCTCGAGGGGGCACTGACACTGACTTCCTTTGTAGCATAGGAGGAAAACGACCTCCTGAACACACACACACACACACACACACACACACACACACACACAGAGCATTACTGTAGTACAGGTTCTCTACAGCATTATTAACACAATGTATATTCATTTAATTAGACCAGAGAATTTTGTTCCACAGTCTGAGAGACCTTCAGGGGGCTTTCATGGGTTTTGCAATGAGGAAAAGCTTCCAACTAGTCACTCTGCCATTAAGCCCAGATCAGTGGAAAGCTGCAGTGATGGTTGACCTTCTGGAACTCTGTCCCATCTCCACACAGGATCTCTGGAGGTCAGTCAGAGTGACCATCAGGTTCTTCAGTGCAGCAGAAGGTTTATTTGAAGCCTTCACCAGATTTGTGCCTTACACCAATCCTGTCTCTGAGCTCTGCAGCAGCTTCTTTCACATCATGCCTTGGTTTTTGCTCTGATCTGCATTGTCAGCTGTGAAGGCTTCTATAGAGGTGTGTGTCTTTCCAAATCATCTTCAATCAATAAACCTTTTCTAGAATTCTGTTCTCATTTTGACTTTTTATTTACAAACATACGAGTATTTTATGGAGTTTGAGACAGATGCATGTTCCTTTAGTTTCTTTGCAACAATTTCTGTAAAAGTCAGAATTTTGGAGCAGTGAAGGGAATCCTGAACCAACATGTCTCCATTCCACACTTCAGCACAGTGCAGGTGCGTCTCGACTGCGGCTCACTGGAAGCGACTTCACCGCGACGTGTTCCTTAGAGAGACGTCTGGAGTGAAATATGACCTGCTCAGTTACCGCACCTCAATCCTACTGAACGCTCTGAGATGAACAAGAAAAATCTCCAACTAGTGAAGAAGATGTTTGGAGAGTTTTACAGGAGGAAGTGTTTCAGCTGGAGGTTTGGAGAAACACACTGTCTGGATGCTGAGAATGTGGAAAGCTGTTGTTCATGCTGAAGATTTTGTAATGAAAATAAAGTAGAACATCTGGATATTTATAGATTTGTCTGGTCAAAGGAAATCTTCAGATGTTCCATTACTGAGAAACAAAAGGAAAATTCACGTGTCTCTTAAACACCATAAAACACTCAGAGTTTCCACATGTGAAATAATATCATTCATTTAGTATTAATGATGTCATGATCCAAACAAACACACCTTCCAGCTTATCACATGACCCTGTCACATGACCTCATCACCCTGTTTCACACTCCTCCTTATTCAGAAGCTTTAGAATATATAGTTATGTAAAATATTTTATAATTTATGAATAAAGAAGAATGTGAAACAGGGTGATGAGGTCATGTGACAGGGTCATGTGATCAGCTGGAATGTGTGTTTGTTGGAGCCGCTTTAAAATTATGACATTATTAATTTCATTTGTATTAGAGACATAAATCTCTGTAATTAACTGTAACACACACACACACACACACACACACACACACACACACACTATTTACAGCAGTGTGATGTGTTCTGAGATATTAAACAGTTTATTAGTGTTTCATTTTTATGGATTATAAATATAAAGGTGATGATTTTACCCTCAGCACCGGCCGGATCTCTCCTTCCTCCTCCTCCTCCTCTTCCTCCTCCGGATAGCAGCAGTTTGGGGAGCAGCAGAGCGACACACACACACACACACGACACCACGGTCACCTTCTGAAATGTGGACATGGACATGATGATCTTCTCACCGCTTTATTCCTGATTATAGACAACAAACTCCGAATCGGAAAAACGCCGCATTTAATCCTCCACGCCCACTCACTCCGCATCAGCCAATAGAACCACGAGCAGCTTAATACGTCATTACCGATACCGGAAGTAACCGCTCAAAGGGATAAAAATAACAGAATTACAGCAGGAGAAATATAAATTTTTTGCTCAATATTATATTTTATTGAATATTCATTCACATGTCTCTACTGTAGTGTGTGTGTGTGTGTGTGTGTGTGTGTGTGTTTGTGTGTGTGTGTGTGTGTGTGTAAGATATATATGTATATACTTATTTTTCTTCTTCTTCTTCTTTCGGCTGCTCCCATTAGGGGGCGCCACAGCAGATCATCCGTCTCCACCCCCCCTTGTCCTCTACATCTGTATCTTTCACACCAACTACCTGCATGTCTTCTCTCACCACATCCATAAACCTCCTCCTTGGTCTTCCTCTTTTCCTCCTTCCTGGTGTCTCCATCCTCAGCGTTCTTCTACTGATATACCCCATGTTCCTCCTCTGCACATGTCCAAACCATCTCAATCTCACCTCCCTCACCTTGTCTCCAAAACGTCCTACATGCGCTGTCCCTCTAATAAACTCATTTCTCACTTCTCTGACACACCAGACTTCCTCATACAACACCACAACTCCTCTCTCCACCCTGTCGTACGCTTTCTCTAAATCCACAAACACACAATGCAGCTCCTTCTGAACTTCTCTATACTTCTCCATCAACATTCTCAAAGCAAATACTGCATCTGTGATGCTCTTCCTCGGCATGAAACCATACTGCTGCTCACAGATGATCACCTCTTCTCTCAGCCTGGCTTCCACTACTCTTTCCCAGAACTTCATGGTGTGACTGATCAACTTTATTCCCCTGTAGTTACTGCAGGTCTGCACATCTCCCTTATTCTTAAAGATCAGTACCAGCACACTCCTTCTCCATTCCTCAGGCATCTTCTCACCTTCCAAAATCCTGTTAAACAATCTGGTTAAAAACTCCACTGC
>MU575766.1:479427-485829 GCA_024362625.1 Silurus asotus | reverse complement strand
TGGTGTGTGTGTGTGTGTGTGTGTGTGTGTGTGTGTGTGTGTGTGTGTGTATACCTGAAGGCTGGACACTGTGAGACGGCGTGCCTCGTCAGACAGCGTGGCGATGGGGACGGTGAAGGGACTGTCTGGGATGTGTTCATTATTAAACTTAATAGAAACTTCATAATCTCCTACAACACAGAGAGGGAAAGATGATGAGAAGAACCCAGTGGAGATCTCAGTCATTAAAGTGCCACATGTACTCAGCAGAACCTGAGCCTGTGTGTGTTATATACCTGGTTCCTGTACTATATATGAGACTCCACACGATCCATCCTTCCTGTCCTCAAAGTTGATTTGAGCTTTACTGGGTCCTTCCACAGCGATGGACAGACCTCCTGCTCCAGCTTCTCGTGTCCAGATACTGAACTCCGCTACAGACAGCAGCAGGATATAAGCATGTGGGAACATCACAATATGCGTATGTGTGTATGTGTGTGTGTGTGTGTGTTAGACCTACTGGGTACTCCAGCAACACCTCTCTGCAATCCAGTTCCCCCAGCGCTGACTTTATGGGCCCCGCCCTCCCCCAGAGGCCCCACAGTGAACAGGAAGGGGCTCCCCGGGACGTGCTGGCCACCGTATTTCACGCTCACCTTGTGGGAACCCGTCTCCGTGGGAACAAAGCGTACACTGTATGTACTGTTTTCTCCTTCTATGATCTCCGCATCCAGAACTTTTCCTCCTGGACTTGTCACCTGTGCTGTCATCGTCTGGCCTCCGTCTAGAACACAGCAGTGCGGGCACTTACTCCTGACTCAAGGGCACTTAGCTTCAAAGTGCACATCTGTGATTGGTTCTCGAATTTTATGACATCACAAACTGAGTTTTTACATAGCCCCACCCCCAGATGAGTTTACTAAGGTAGTGTAGGGGTGCAGTCAGTATTCAGCACTGTGATTGGTTGCTTACCCTCAGGTTTGGCAGTGAGAGAGCCGAAGCTGCCGAAGCTCTCACGTCCGAGGAAAGATCCGAACACATCTCTGAAGGGATCTCCTCCAACCTGCCTGCTCTCCTCCACGTGAACCTCACGCTTTGTCTCTCCTCCACGTGTCTTACTAATCTCAGTCCTCTCAGTGCGTGTGTACATGTGACTGCTACGTGTGAACGTCCGAGTCAGACGCTCCTGAGCAGAGACCATCTGAAACCAGTTCCCTGAGAGAGAGAGAGAGAGAGAGAGAGAGAGAGTTGATGAATTTTTTTTGGTAATCAAAATTTTAATTGACTAGCAGAAGTGTACTAGGAGAGGTGTACTAGTGGAAGTGTGTGAGTTTGGTGTTTGGTCCTCACCAGGGATTTTGAGGTTGAGGTCACACAGGCTGCCGACGGAGGCGATGGACGAAGCTTGTCTCCTCCTTGTGATGCTCTCCTTCATCCTCCCTTCACCTGTCACCTTCACAGTATATGGACTTCCTGTGGGAAAGGGGAGGAGACACAACACCACGAGTTCATCTCACCTGTATTAGTGTGCCCATGTGTATGTCTGTTTGATTGGCATTTTGAGAGTATTTTGTAGTCTGTACATAGAAGAGCCCAAGGTCTCTAGTTTTTGGAAGCAGAGATAAGGCAGCCCGTGTGGAACCCGTGTGGAACCGGTGGAAAGTTTTCCTTTGTTTATGAACCAGTTGAAATCCTCCTGCAGGTCTGCTTGCAACATTTGCCAGAATTGTTTGTAGAATTCAGCTGGAAGTCCATCAATGCCTGGTGCTCACCCTATAGACTGCTGCTGTACTGTTCCTTTATTAGTTCCTCTCTGTGTTGCTGAAACTCTAACAGTGCCTTTTAATTTTGCGTTTGAGTGTGTTGTGTTTTGCTGCCATAACATTTTAATTTGTGCTTTTCCAACCTTCCACCATGTGCCTACAGCACCATAACCCGAACCATTACCCGAACCATAACCCTAAACCGAACCCGACCCATAACTCGAACCCAAACCCGAACCCTAACTCGAACCCGAACCCTAACCATAAGCCTAACCCTAACCCTGAACGCGAACCATAACCCTAACCATAAACCTAAACCTAACCCAAAACCTAACCATAACCTGAACCATAACCCTAAGCCTAATGCTAACCATAACCCTAAAACGAACCGGACCCATAACCCTAACCCCAACCGGACCCATAACCATAACCAGAACCCTAAGCCTAACCCTAAGCCTAAACCAAACCATAAGCCCAACCCTAACCCTAACCCGAACCATAACCCTAACCCTAAACCAAACCATAACCCTAACCCTAAGCCTAACCCTAACCCAGACCTAACCCTAACTCGAACGCTAACCATAACCTGAACCATAACCCTAACCCGAACCCTAACTATAACCCGAACTATAACCCGAACCATAACCCTAAACCAAACCCGACCTATAACCCTAACCTGAACCCGACCCTAACCCTAACCTGAACCCTAACCCTAAACCGAACCCGACCCATAGCCCTAACCGGAACCTGACCCATAACCCTAACCACAACCCGAACCATAAGCCTAACCCGAACCATAAACCTAACCATAACCCGAACCATAACCCGCACCCTAAGACTAACCCTAACCCGAAACCTAAGTCTAACCTGAACCATAACCCTAACCCTAACCCAAATCATAACCCGAACCCTAACCATAACCTGAACCATAACCCTAAACTCAACCCTAACCCTAACCCGAACCATAACCCTAATCCGACCCATAACCTTAACCCGAACCATAACCCTAACCATAAACCTAAACCTAACCCAAAGCAGAAACTGAACCCTAAGCCTAACCATAACCTGAACCCTAACCCTAACCCGACCCATAACCCTAACCCTAACCCTGACCCGAACCTGACCCATAACCCTAACCCAAACATTACTCCGACCTTAAGCCTAACCTGAACCATAACCCTAACCCGATCCCCAAGCCTAACCAGCCTAACCCATAATTCTAACCCGACCCATAACCCTAACCCTAACCCAAACCCGACCCTAATCCTAACCCAAACATTACTCTGGACCCTAATCCTAACCCAAACCATAACCCTAATCCACACGCTAACCATAACCTAAACACTGAGACTAACCCTAACCCAAACTATAAACCTAACCCGAACCCGAACCATAACCCTAACCGGAACCTGACCCAAAACCCTAACCCAAACATTATTTCGGATCCTAAGCCTAACCCGAACCCTAAGCCTAACCATAACTCTAAACTGAACCATAAGCCTAACCCTAACCAAACCATAAACCTAACCATAACCCTAACCCAAACCCTAAGCCTACCCCTAACCTTAACCCAACCATAACCCTAACCTGACCCATAACCCTAACCCTAACCCGACCCATAACCCTAACTTGACCGATAAACCTAACCCTAACCCCAACCCGACCCATAACCCTAACCCAAACATTACTCTGGACCCTAAGCCAAACCCGAACCATAAGCCTAACCCTAACCCGAACTATAACCCGAACCATAACCCTATTTCGAACTCTAGGACTTACCGTAACCCAAATTATAACACTAAGAGAGAGAGAGACAGACAGACAGACAGACAGACAGAGACAGTTGGGAGGGGGGGATTCAGACCTGGAATGTGTTTATCTGCGAATTTGATGTTGATGATGTAATTTCCTGGTTCAGTAGGACAGTAGGTGACTTTACACGTCCCATCCTCAACGTCCTCACACTTTATATCGACTTTACTCGGCCCCTCGATGGACAGACCCAGACCTCCATAACCTTACAGACAGACAGACAGACAGACAGACAGACAGACAGACAGATAGATCAATTTCTATCTTTGTCTTATTTTCTTTTTTGTGCTGTTAGTCTTATTTTCTCCCATTTCCCCCCTGTCTTACACGCTCTCTGTCTTACTCTCCCCCATCTCACTGACTCTTTCTCACTCTCTTTGTCTCATTCTCCCATATCAAACTTTCTTTATATCACTCTTCCCTGTCTCATGCTCTGCATGTCTCACTCTTCCCTGTTTCATGGTCTGCATATCACACTCTTCCCTGTCTCACCTAACCATATCACAGTCTATCTCACTCTTCCAGGTCTAACACTATCGATGTGTCAATCTCCCCTATCTCACTGTCCCTTTATCACACTCCCTCTGTCTTATTCTCCCCTGTCTCAGTCTATCTCTCTGTCTTATTCTCCCATCTCACACTCTCTTTATCTCACTTTTCCCTGTCTCAAACTCTCTATATCTGATTTTCCTGTCTCACATTCTTTCTGTCTCATTCTCCCGTCTCACGCTCTCTCTATTTCACTCTTCCCTGTCCCACTTTCCCCATATTACTGTCTATGTCTCACTCTCCCCATATCACTGTCCATGGCTTACTCTTTCTCTATCTCACTCTCCCCTGTCCCACTTACCCTGGTCTCTTACTCTTCCTGTCTCTCCCCCCTCTGTCTCTCACTCTCTCCCTCCATCTCTCACTCTTCCTGTCTCTCACTCCCTGACTCACTCTCCCATGTCTCACTCTTCCACTGTATCACTCTCCCACTGTCTCACCTGCGTTTCTGGTGTCCACGTAGAACTCGGCGGTGTTGAAGGTGTGAGCGTTGGTGAGACCTGTTCCGAACGCTCTGACTCGAGCCGAGTCTCCGATCTCTGACGCTCCTACAGTGATCTTAAAGGGGCTGTTATTAACATGAGCTCCACCTTTACGCACACTTACCTCATGTTCACCCACTTCCTTAGGGGTAAAGGACAGACCTGCAGCACACACACACACACACACACACACACACACACAAAATCAACACATTATTCACCACATATGTAAAAATGTACACTGTGTGTGTGTGTGTGTGTGTGTGTGTGTGTGTGTGTGTGTGTGTGTGTGTGTGTGTGTGTGTGTGCGCGTGTGTGTGTGTGCACGTGTGTGCGTGTGTGTGTGTGTATACCAATGTGTCTGTTAGGGAGGTGTTTCAGAAGACAGGGTTGCTCTGCTCCTGATGGAGCTCTGATGCTGGCGGTTAACGAGCTCAAATCCGTCTCACTGATCTTCAGAGAAACATCAGCTGCAGATCCTACATTCAGCTGAGATGTCCTGAGAGAGTCATCACCTACACACACACACACACACACACACACCTCAGGTTAATTTCATTTCTTAACTTTCTGACGTCACCTCAAGCCCCTAGCACAAACCCTTACTCCCTAAACAGTACCCCCTCCATCTCTATCCCCTCTCTGCCTTTACCCCCTTGCCCCTCCCCCTTTTGCCTCTCCCCCTTGCCCCTCCCCCTCTTCCCCCTTGCCCCTAGATGTACCTGTGATCTTGGCAGTAAAGGGACTGCCAGCAATGTGTTTGCCATCAAACTTGACGATGATGTTGTAATCTCCAGGGGCAGTGGGCAGGTAGGACACAGTGCACGTTCCATCTTTATTGTCCTTACAGCTGATCTCAGCTTTAGATGGTCCTTCAACTGCAAGAGACAGACCACCTACACACACACACACACACACACACACAGTCACATCTCTATCCTCAGTGTGTACAGATCTATGTTAAATTATACTGAATATGAGTCATGTCGAGTTCCTCAGCAGTGTTCTTTACCTTCTTTAGCGTTCTTGGTGACCACAGTGAAGGTTGCGGGTTTGTTGACCGTGCCATGACACAGCCCCGGACCGTACGCCGTCACCATGGTGCTGTCAGCGGAGTCCACGTAGAACTGCATGGGACTTCCTGCAGAGGGAATCAGACATCAGAGTTGTTCTATCTGTCTTTAGTACATACAGGAACCTTAAATAGATACAGGAACCTTCACTACAAACAGGAACCTTTATTACATACAGGAACCTTCACTACATACAGGAACCTTTAGTACAAACAGGAACCTTCACTACATACAGGAACCTTTAGTACAAACAGGAACCTTTATTACCTGGGATGTGATTTCCGTCGTATTTGATGTCCATCTCGTGTAGTCCTCTCTCTGTAGGAACGTATTTTACTGTGATGGTGCCGTCTTTATTGTCCTTAATCAGTGGACGGGCTGTTTTACCTGACGGCATTCGGACCTCACCTGTAACACGCACACACACACACACACACACACACACACACACAGACACACACACACACACACACACACAGTGATCAATGTTGGCTTTTGTACTTTCTTTGTGTAATAAATGATTGTAGGTGAGAAGGTGTGTGTGAAGTGAAGAGGAGTGTGTGCGCGTACCTGTCAGCGCCCCCTGCTGAGGACTGAAGGGGATGAGCAGGTTGAGGGGACGAAACGTGGGCAGTTTAGTGTCGATTGGAATCACAGGCTCCTTAGTCGCCTAAAGAGAGAAACAGAAAAGTGTAACGGAGCGACAGACTGTTATACAGAGACCTTGGACGAAAGACTGAGACC
>MU575766.1:471927-474427 GCA_024362625.1 Silurus asotus | reverse complement strand
AGCCCGCCCACTCCTGCCCCCTTAGTGTCGATGGTGAAGGGAGCCGGTTTACCCACAATGCCTCCCTGCAAGCCGGGACCATACGCCCTCACCTGAGGAACAACCGCCAGATTCACCTGGGTTTATCAAAGTGTAGAATAGTAAACAGGGAGTGTGTTTGGAATGCAGCCTATACCTTTGTAGGATCAGCTGGCATTAAAGCCTCCACAGTAAAGGGACTTCCTTGTACAGGGTTTTCATCGTAGCTGACTTCCACTCTGTAGGGTCCCTCCTCAGGGGGAATGTACTTCACACTTGTCTCCTTGTTGGTTCGGTCTGTCTCGATCTTGCAGGGAATGGGACGTCCGGATGGAGAGATCATCTTCACGCCAACATCACCCTGTCCACCTGCTCCCTGTGTGTTCACCTGAAACTCCTGATCCTTCCCAACCTCCACCTCTGAAACACACACACACACAAATCTGTTGCTAATTCTAGATAACTTGTGTTCTGGAATATTCAGAGGCTTGAATGCTGATTATACTCCAACAGTGTTAACTGTTCCACATGTTGAGGTGATGAGAAACTCACTCTTGTCGAGACCTCGCACTCGCACTTTGCTGAGGTCCAATGGAGGAGCGACGGTGATGTTAAAGGGGCTTTTGGGAACCGGTTCTCCTCCATAAGTCACTGAGATACTCATATTACCCTGCCATCACACACACACACACACACACACACACACACACACACACACACACACACATCGGTACTGATGTCATATCCCATAGCTAACTTAGCTGTTAGCATGCAGGAGTGTGATCTTGGACGTCTCTCACCTGCTGAAGTGCTGTGTATTTGACAGTGTAGGAGTAATCATGATTATCGATGATCTCAAAGTCTTTCACAGCATTTCCTTTCTGCCCCATGCTGAAGTGAACCTCAGGCTTTGCCTTTCCTGCCCCCTTGGTGTAAATGGTGAAGTGGGTGGGCATGGCCACCTGAACACCTGTACAGAGACTTTGCATTAATGTTAATCATATTCATGCAGCAGGGCAAGGTGTGTGTTTGTGTGTGTGTGTGTGTGTGTGTGTGTGTGTGTGTGTGTGTGTGTGTGTGTGTGTGTTACAGGCTGTTAGTGGAGGTGAAGAATGTCCCGAGGTGAAGCTGAAAGACCTTTTTTTTAGTGGTTGTTTTTATTGTTAGTTATGGTACAGTACATGTCTCCTTTAAGAATCATGTTCCAGCAGTAGGTGTGACTGAAAAAAGGTCAATGATGAAAGGCAATGTTATATATTTATTTATTAATATTTTTATAAAAATGGTGAAACAGAAATGCGTGCTGCTTTAATCGTGCATTACAGTTTTTCTCTGTTGCTTTGAAGCAATTCTCAAAACTACTTCAGTAATTTGTGCTGATCATAAGAACATTTCTTGTTGCTTTGATCAAATTGCGAATTCTTTTGTACATACATTAATTCGATTGTGTACGAGTGTCTGCTGTTTCCTACATTATCAGTTGTTTATGTTCATGTTGATCAAAATATATTCTAATGGTTTGAACAACCAGAAAATGAATGGACGATATTACAGTACAGTAAAAGTGTGAATCCTGTTCGGTCTCTTACAATCCATATCAATCCAACATGCAGTCAAATTAATACATTTATGCTGTTGAAATTTATAGATGGCAAACAGAAGAAATTCATTCCTGTGCATTTTCAGTCTCAAACTGTAGTTTATATCAAGAAATCCTGAAACTGTGCATCTTACTGACAACATGAGTAGACATTGTGACGATTTTGTTTGTGAACAATCATAAAGTGACTTTTCATTCTGATGCGAATGAGATGTTCACTGACACAAATATTTACTTTTGAGAGATGAAATAACGATTTTAAGAAAAGTTCAGGCTTTTGCAAGAAATGTGTTGTGCTGTTTGTACACATTGTTTTGAGGAAATGCACTTTACTAGTTTGCAAAGATTAAAGATGATTCAAGAAAATGCTGCAAAACAACTGAGAAAGACTTTTAGGCATTACTGCTTCACTATTTTTTATACAAAAAAATTTAAATAAATAAATATAAAAGAGATCAAATTAAAACCTTAAACATAACATACATTTATTCATGACATATTTTCTTATTATTTATATGTATATGTATATATAAGAGATTATAAAAATATCCCCCTGTGATTTGGAATCTGCAGGAGTCTGCAGGGTGAAGGTGTGAAACACAGACTCCTGTCCTGTGACTCCAAACATTGTTCTGTCTCTTATTTAAAAATCTTTGATGACCTAAAACTTTACATGCTTCAATATTAATAACATTTTTCAATTATTAGTAATTATAAAATATTTATTTGCTCACAAATAAAATGAACGACTACATTTACTAAATGTAGTTGAGTAAAAAGTGAAATATTTGAGTTTGAAATGTAGAAGTTACAGTAAAAATCCCCCCAAATGGAAACAGATACACGAAAAATCTACTTAAATACATTAACAAATTACATTTA
>MU575766.1:432620-443182 GCA_024362625.1 Silurus asotus | reverse complement strand
CTTCCCCCCCCAGCCCCCCGGCCCCAGCCTACCCCCCCCAAACCCCCTGCCCCAGCCTCTCCACCCCAGCCCACCTGCCCCAGCCTATCCACCCCAGCCTATCCACTCCAACCCACCTGCCCCAGCCTTTCCCCAGCATATCTACCCCAGCCTATCCACCCCAACCCACTTGCCCCAGCCTATCCACCCCAGCCTATTCACCCCAACCCACCTGCCCCAGCCTAAACACCCCAACCTACCTGCCTCTGTAGTTGTTCTGCTCTCTCCTCAGCTTGTTTGAGTTGGTCTCTCAGGGAGAGCGTCTCTGAGAACCCTGAGCTCAAACTGGTAGGTGTGAGAGGCTTTCCATCAAATGAAATGTTCTTTTGAACACAAGCATCCACCAAACCTGAAGGAGAACCTGATCCCCCAATCACAGTCTTCTTCTCTCCACATTCCACACCACCTGAGCTGCTAAAAAAAGGTCATTATAACACAGAGAACAGTTTAACTTAATCTGGTGAGTGTGCAGTAGTGTGTATTTTTACCCGGTCCTCTGCAGCATGTGAAGTTTCTCTGTCAGTTTCCTGTTGGTATTCTTCAGCATCTCACACTCTGACTTCAGATGGGAAAACTCCTCCTTCAGCTGTTCCACGTCACCTGATAAATCACACAGGTCTTCAAATGATTTACATGAACAGATTCCATCATCCATCAGTCAGACCACTTCAGGAGATCCACTGTGAACTTCAGCTGCAATTTATATGACTATAAATACATCTGTGTCTGCAAGCCACACTGGACAAACAGTCGCATGCTGCATGCACTCCATCTCCTTCACTCTGCTATACAGGAATAGAAGAAAATCTGCACAGCTGGTGTACTTACTCCTTCTGTCTGAAATAATCGGCACACTCCTGGAGGAACCTCACCGCTGAGTTAACAAATCAGTGTTCAATCAGTGTTACCATATCTCAGCAAAACCTCCAGCCTGAAAACACCTGAAACTAGCTCCAGACCAGCTCCATTGTGTGACAATTCATTTTTATTATCTTGTTATCATCATCATTAAACGCTCCTGACCCTGATTACATTTCCCAAGATCCCAGAAACCGTGGTTTATTAATAAACCAGCCCATAATAATCAAATCATCAAAATCCAAAAAAAGCCTCATTTCGTAATAAAAATGATAAACCTGGCAACCTTGCAGATAAAAAAGATGAACCGATTGGATTTTAATTGACTGAATTAATTACACGATCATTACATTCTGATCAGGAACACATCGGCCAGTCAAATTATAAATCAGACGATGCGATGACGAGAACATTTTGTATTCAAGAAGGTGTGTGTGTGTGTGTGTGTGTGCGTGTGTGTGTGTGTGTGTGTGTGTGTGTGTGTGTGATAGATTTATGCTTAGGTGTTTATAGTAAGACCCAGATTACTAGTGAGTTACTGATGGATACTAACATTTATTTTAATATCCGGACGATTCACCACTGAAAGAGAAGCAGCAGTGTGTCTTCACTCATCAGTGAGATCAGGTGCTGTAGTGAGTGAAGCTGAAGTTTAGTGAGTCATGATCTAAAGTCTGATCCTGTTTAGCAGCACACTGTGTTTATGTGTTTATTAGGAAACTGTTTGACCTTTAACCAAAAAAGGACTCCTGATGAGTGCTACAGTAAATACAGGAATACCAAAGACTTCAGATGTTCAGACACACTCCACTCTTCATCTGATCTTCACTGCAGGACCAAATACTGTAGCTTTGTGTTACCACAATCCAACAAACCAAACGTTTTTCAGCCAAACAGAAATCAGAACACACTGGAAAGGGAAATCGAGCTATGAAGGTTCTTCAGGTTCCTCAGTGTCTGATGTCGTGTTCTCATTAATACACTGACATCACACTCTCGGCATCTTAACTCCCCCCACCCCAACACGCTTGCTCATACACACACACACACACACACATTCGTAATGCCAGTGGCTTCCGCCTCTTATTAAAAGCGTGATGATTTATATTTCTAGCTGCAGGACGTTAAGCATTAGGTCGGCTTTAGAGATGAATTCAACAGTGAGTGTTTATTTCACGGTGATATCAGCGCACACAGAAGTGTGTGAGGAACGCATGTTCTTCACCAGACAAAATAAACAGCAATGCTCTGTCTGGAGATTTCTCCTGGATAAATGATCCTTTAGAACACTCAGTTGTTCATAAGACCTTCATCAGTCTGGGTTAATCTACAGCCCTGGAAACACTCAGCACTGACACCTGGCTGCAGATCAGAACCGGTGCGTGCCAGTGGCATCAATGTAGATCAGGTCTGGAACTCAACTACACTTCTAAATCAATAAGGACAAGACAGTGTGGGGTGGGACAAGGTGGGGGTAGGGCAGAGCATGGTGGGGCGGGGCAGGGCAGGGCGTGGCAGGGCAGGCTCTTCCTCACCCTCTCTCCTCCTCTCCTCCTCTCTCCTCTGACTCTTCATGGCGATCTCAGCTCTCAGTGTGACCGTCTCGAGCTCGTACTCCTCTGTGGCCTGCTGGAGCGTCAGCACCTCCTCCTGCAGCTCCACCTTCTGCTGCTCCACTCCCTCCATTTCCTGCTGCACTGAAAACAGCTGGGCTGAAAGGAGAAAGGGAGAGGGAGGGAAAGAAGAAGGGAGAGAAGGAGACATAGGGAGAGAGAGAGAGAGAGAGAGAGAGAGAGAGAGAAAGAGAGAAAGAGAGAGAGGGAGGGAGAGAAGGAGACAGAGAGAGAGAGAAACACAAGTCACATCATAAAAAATCAGGGTAACTTAATAAATTGATAAATAAATAAATATGTATGAAGATGGTTATATATTTAAGTAAAACATGAGTAATGAGTTCAGTTCTGGTGTAAAGTTTATTCTCCTTCTGTAACAGAGCACAAACACATTCTTCACCACACACACATTTAAACACACACACATCATTCACACTTCTGTACAAATTACAATCTATTCAACTCTTGATTTGATCAGCCTCTTTAACATTCTTGTGTCTCACAGTCAGTGTTCTGTGTGATCTGATTTTATGTTTATCTCCATCTTCACCTGACCGAGGAGAAGATTAACCAGGTGGCACTTGAACCTGTGTTTCCTAACATATTTAACACCAAAAATAAAACACTGAACAGTAAAATCAACATAAAAAGACCTTAAAATGCTCCGTAAAAACACAAACAGTGACTGCGACCTGGAGCAGTGAATAAACGCATGAAAACTGTTTCTCTCTGTGAATAAAAAGGACAGTCAGGTGCAGCATCAGGGTTTAAAACAGAAATAAAGAGTTCACAGAGATGATACCATGTAAAATCCTCCACTGGAGCTCACAGCTCTTTATGGTAACTGTGGTTTGTACAGTGTCTCCACTCTGCTTTAATATCAGCATTAAAACCCTGAACACTTCTCCATGGGGGTCCACCCTCACACTCAGCCTTTTCTTATTCAGAACCTTAACACAAACTCTGTAGAGCAGCTTCCCAGACAGTGACCCGAAGTCTATCTCCCCTTCACCCCTGCACTCCAGGAGGGGGCGCTCACAGGTCAGTCGAGGTCAGGAGCGATGCTCAGCTGGGGAAAGGGTTCCAGCCTCAGTGTGTTGATAGTCCATCAGCTGAACGTGCTCCTCTGATGTTGGTGCAGATCTCCAGCAGTGTAGCAGCTGATTGACAACACACAGGGACCTCAGTCTCATACGCGATGCCAGGTCCTCTGCCCTCGACAAGTCTGACCCCGTGATGTTCACAAGCTCCCGGAGCGTCACGATGCCCAAGGAGATTAGAGTGCAGGAATGGTTACACTGGAGATGTCCAGTCGTCTGCCGTACACCAGAAGCTCCACCAGCAACCAGTGTAGTGTTCGACAGCCTTTGTTTTGTTTTTCAAAAACGTTCCAGATTTTAAAAAAGTCCACAGTAAAACATTGGTAATCCAGAAACGTCCAGCATTTTTGTGTTCATTAAAAACAAGGCTCTGTCCAGCCCCAGTCCTTCAACTGTGCATAATAGTCCACTGGCTGCTGCTCTCCATACAAAGTCTCTGGGTCCAGTGAGGAGCCTCTGGATGAACTGGAGGTGGAAGTTGGACCAGCCTGTGCCCTTCTTCCTTTTTCGGCAAATAGAGAACACTCTAAGGAATCCAGTGTAGTTTGTCCCAGAAGAAATTCACCAGCAGGGTCTGGATGTTCCCAGCAGGTTCAGTGGAGGTTTCACCTGCTCAGTCTGCCTTTCACATGCTCTACAAAACCTTTCAAGTTTTTATGTAAAAACTCATTGTTCCCCAGGTAGACACCCAAGTATTTAAAACCACCTCTTTCCCATGTTAAGCCTCCTGGCAGTGAAGGTTGCCCACCTTCCCACTCCCCAACTAAACTGACTTTACTTTTACACCAGTTGACTTTGGCAGAAGATAAAACCTGAAAGTCTTTTAAAATATCAGTTAAAAACTTTGCATCATCTTGTGTGTTTATCATGACCACCATGTCATCTGCGTAAGCTGACAAGCACATGGGGGCATGAACCTGTGGAATATTAAAACCAGAGAGACGACTCCTTAACTTGTTTAAGAGGTTCAATCACCAGAGAGCCATTGCCTGATTCCTCTGTACACTCTAAAAGGAGCAGATAAACCACCATTAACCTTCAGTACACTCACAATTTCACTGTACAGCACCCTGATCATAGCTCTGAAACCAGGGTTGAACCCATAGGCTTCCAGCACCTTCCACAAGTATTTATTCTCAACCCAGTCAAAAGCCTTTAATCTGGTCTAGGAAAATCAGAACAGTTTTTAAGCCTAATATCCTGGAGATGTCCAAAATGCACGTTATCGAATATGGACCTGTCAGGCACACAGTACGTCTTGTCCTGGTGAATGATCTGCTCCATCACCTTCATCAGTCTCAATGCTAATGCTTTTGACAGCAGCTTGCAGTCAAAATACACAAGGCTCCTGTCCCGTTCTCCAGTCCTCCTGAAGCTCAGCCAGTATCAGCTCCCTGTCCATCTTTCTGGGCACTGACTATGGAAGCGTAGGCAGGCCTTTGAGAAAGCTCTCCTTCACTTCCTGAGCCCTGACCTCTCACTGCTTTACAGCTTTGAATAAAAGCTGACTGTCTGCTGGCGAATTTCAGAAGGTTCTGACACGAGATCCCGTGATTCTGTTCACACAGCATGCATAAATATTTTCTGTCTATTCTTTTGTTCTAAACTGAAGAAGAACTTCGAAGGAGCATCCATCTCAGTAACACTTCTAAAGCATGAGTGGACCAGCGCCCCTTGTGCTGTAGTGTCCAGCAGGTCATTTAGTTTTACTTTTTTACTTTTGAGGGCTTCAATATACCCTCAACTTCCTGTGGCCTCCAAATGCTGAATGTTTATTCAAGAGACAGAAACAATGTTCTCATGTGCCACCACATTTCCAACCGCTACCACACACTCCTCTACACTCACATTCCTCTACACTCGCACACTGCTTCACACTCACACACTCCTCTACACTCACACACTCCTCTACACTCACACACTTCTCTACACTCACACTCCTCTACACTCACACATTGCTCTACACTCACACACTCCTCTACACTCACACTCCTTTACACTCGCACACTCCTCTACACTCGCACATTCCTTTACACTCGCACACTCCTCTACATTCACACTCCTCTACACTCACACATTCCTCTACACTCGCACACTGCTCTACACTCACAGTTCGATACACTCGCACACTCCTCTACATTTGCACACTCCTCTACACTCGCACTCCTCTACACTCGCACTCCTGTACACTCGCACACTCCTCTACACTCACACTCCTCTACACTCGCACTCCTCTGCACTCGCACACTCCTCTACACTCGCACACTCCTCTACACTCGCACACTGCTCGACACTCGCACACTGCTCGACACTCGCACACTCCTCTACACTCGCACACTGCTCTACACTCGCACACTCCTCTACTCTCACACTCCTCTACACTCACACTCCTCTACACTCGCACACTCCTCTACACTCACACTCCTCTGCACTCACACACTGCTCGACACTCGCACACTCCTCTACACTCGCACACTGCTCTACACTCGCACACTGCTCTACACTCGCACACTCCTCTACACTCGCACACTCCTCTGCACTCACACTCCTCTACACTCGCACACTGCTCTACACTCGCACACTGCTCGACACTCGCACACTGCTCGACACTCGCACACTCCTCTACACTCGCACACTGCTCTACACTCACACACTCCTCTACACTCGCACACTCCTCCACACTCGCACACTCCTCTACACTCGCACACTCCTCCACACTCGCACACTGCTCGACACTCGCACACTCCTCTGCACTCACAGTTCGATACACTCGCACACTCCTCTACACTCACACACTCCTCTACACTTACAGTCCACTACACTCGCAATTTCACTTTTTACAACAGACACTGTCTCAAAGCAGCTTCACAGAATGTAACAGTGAAGGTGAAGGTGTGTGTTTATCCCTGATGAGCAGCATGGAGACTGTAGTGAAGGAAAAACTCCATTAGATGTTCTGAGGAAGAAACCTTGAGAGGAACCAGACTCAAAAGCAGAACCTCATCCTCATGTGGGTGACATCAAGAGTGTGATTATAGTCTTTAAACACTACAGAACACTGGAGAGTGAGAACTGAAATGAGCACTGGAGTGTGTGATTATGACTGATGATCTTTCTACAGACTTCTACAGTCATTATGGTTATAAAATCAGGAGCTACTGAGCAACTCATAAAATAGCTCAACATCTGAGATCACAGATCCAACACCAGCTTCTACATGCCAGAGCCTTTAAACACTCAGAGATCCAGTGTCCAAACTCCACATGTAGTGGGATCCAATTGGCACTGGTACGTCTCTAGATGGTTCGGGATGTTTGTAAGCATCTATTTCTTTAAAGTCCATAATCTTCATGAGGTGGGACGTGACTGGAGCTGGAGGAACCTCAGGACGCCTCGGGATGGGGAGAGAAAGAGAAGCAGTGGAGAGGAATTGGCGTAGCTGCTGTTCATGATATTAACAGCACAAGTTGATAATGTGATGTGATCAGATGTTCTGGAGCACAAGGTTATGATGTGATGTGTGTTATGTGGAGAACTCGCTAAAAACATACGTCTTTAATCTGCACTTAAACTGGGAGAGTGTGTCTGAGCCCCGAACACCGTCAGGAAGACTATTCCAGAGTTTAGGAGCTAAATGTGAGAATGTTCTACCACCTTTAGTGGACTATGCTCTTCTAGGAACTAATAGAAGTACTTAGAAGTACTTACTGGAACCGTGTGCTATGGTCTGAGACAAAGATAAACTTGTTTTGCTCAGATGGTGTCCAGCATATGTGGTGACACCCTGGTGAAAAGAACCCAGAAAACATGTCTTGCCTATAGTTAAGCACGGTGGCAGCATCATGTTCTGGGGCTACATGAGTGCTCCTGGTACTGAGGAGCTGCGCTTCACTGAGGGAAACATGGATTTCAACATGTACTGTGAGATTTTAAACATGATACTCTTACTTTCAAAAACTGAGCCGAACGGCAGTTTTCCAACATAATAACGACCCCAAACACACCACAAAGATGACAACTTCCTTGCTGAGGAAGCTGAAGGTGAAGGTGATGGAGTGGCCCAGTATGTCTCCAGACCTGAACCCTGTTGAGCAACTGAGGGAATCCTCAAGCAGAAGGTGGAGAAGCGCCACGTGTCTGACATTCAGCAGCTCAGTGATGTCATTATGAGTGGAAGAGGATCCCAGCAACAACCTGTGCAGCTCTGATTCATTCCATAACCAGGAGGATTAAATCAGTGCTACATAACAATGGTGCAACACACAATATTCACACTTTGGACACAGTTTTGACATGTTCACTGAGGGTGGACTCACTTTTGTTGACAGTTATTTATATAATAATGTCTGTATGTTGCGATATTTTCAGAGGACAGTAAATCAATACTGTTACACAAACGACACATTTCTCTAATTTTGACCATTGAGAAGATGCTAAAATAATTGCTGAAATGTGAGGGGTGCACTTACTTTTGTGAGATACTGTATATACATACTAAATTATATTCTCTATTATACATCAATTCATTTTATTTACCATAATTTTATTCAGTATTGTCCTTCCTTTATGTAATTTATCATCCAATCACAGCTAATTAGAGACAGACATACAGACAGAGAAACAGAACTACAGACAGATATACAGACAGAGAAACAGAACTACAGACAGATATGCAGACAGGTTTGTTACCCTGTAGACACTGGATTTGTCGGGTGAAGGCTTCAGCCTGGTGTGCGCTCGCTAAGCGTTCCTCCTCCAGAAGATCTGCAGATAAATGAGATGAAACATTTTTGAAATAAAGCAAATTATTCTCATTGAACTCTGAGGAACTCTGAGGAACTCTGAGGAACTCTGAATGATTCTCCTCCATATTTTAGACCAGGGGTGTATACCAGTCAGAGACCGACATTTTTTACTGTGTTACCACAAAGAGCCACATCATACACATGGACACACATGAACATCACCCATCCCTTCCTCTTACACACACACACACACACATACACACACACACCTCTGCTCAGCCAGATTTAATGTAAATGTCACACACCAACATAATGACAGAAATGGACTCCTACAGTTCTAAGACCACAGGACAGTCAGAATCGATGCTTTGATTTCACGTGAAAACACAGACTTGGTGTTTTTTTATGTGTGTGTTCACTTCACTTGAGTTCAATACGGTATTTATGTCTAATGTGCATGCACGTGAGATTAATATACCGCAGGGGGGGCAATTAATTTTTACAAGGGGCCACATGAGAAACCTGAATTGTGTCAAAGGGCCACAACAACGATAATATTTTAGAGATGCACCGAAATGATAATTAAATTCAAATGAAAATGAAATCCATAATTTTTTGTGTTATGACTTTTGCCTCTGCACATCACTGGAAAACTTTCCAGCCTTTTAAAAAGCGTCTCTACAGACGGAGTGCGCATGCGCGGATTCACTTCACTGTTCTGCACCGCGTTCTTCTCATATTTAGAAGGCAATCGGGATGTTTGGATTTCAGGTGATAAATTAAACCCGACTTGGAGAAACTCTTTGCAGATACACCCCCCCCCCTCCCCCTCTTGAAATTTCAGCACTGCATGTTCTGCACATCGCTCTCCACACACCGCACACATGTTGCTCTGATCCAGATACCCGTGTGCTGCTGCGCTTTTTATTGCGTCATTACACTTGTGTTTCTGACGTGGTGTTTCGGTGATTTAGGTTTTCCGGCTGAGAATTCTCAGAGCATCGCTGTAATTTATGATTGGCCTCATGTTGCCTGGGTCTGATACCCGCAAAGTTTCCCAGTAGGGGCACAAGCTCATTTAAGTCTTAAAATACCGTATTGAACTCAAGTGAAGCGAACACACACTTTAAAAACAAACACACACAAACTTCGATATGAACGTAAGAGCCGCATGCGGGTTGCGAGCCACGGCTTGGACACCCCTGTTTTACACCTCTGTGTGATGTTCAGCTCAGAAGTTTGTTTAGATAATAATAATACTCATGCTTTTCTTTGTAGATGAAACAGAGGTGATGGCGATGCAGTGATGATCATTATATGATTGTCTGATGTGTGATATGAGGCTCCGCCCCCTTGTTCAGGTGATCCAGAGGGCTAAAAGTCATAGTGACTAAAACGTGATCAAATTTCCAGTCCAGATTCACTGCAGTCAGAACCATGTTTATAAGAACACTGAGCTCTATGTGTCCCGTCTTTCTCTCTCTCTCTCTATCTATCTCTCTATCTGTCTCTCTCCCTCCATCTCTCTGGGTGTGTGTGGGCGTGTGAGTGTGTGGGCGTTGGTGTGTGTGGGTGTGTGAGTGTGAGGGCGTGGGTGTGTGTGGGCGTTGGTGTGTGGGTGTGTGGGTGTGTGTGGGTGTGTGTGGGTGAGGGCGTGGGTGTGTGTGGGTGTGTGAGTGTGAGGGCGTGGGTGTGTGTGGGCGTGGGTGTGTGGGTGTGTGTGGGTGAGTGGGTGAGGGCGTGGGTGTGTGTGGGTGTGTGAGTGTGAGGGCGTTGGTGTGTGTGGGTGTGTGAGTGTGAGGGCGTTGGTGTGTGTGGGTGTGTGAGTGTGAGGGCGTTGGTGTGTGTGGGTGTGTGAGTGTGAGGGCGTTGGTGTGTGTGGGTGTGTGAGTGTGAGGGCGTGGGTGTGTGTGGGCGTTGGTGTGTGGGTGTGTGGGTGTGTGTGGGTGAGGGCGTGGGTGTGTGTGGGTGTGTGAGTGTGAGGGCGTGGGTGTGTGTGGGCGTTGGTGTGTGGGTGTGTGGGTGTGTGTGGGTGAGGGCGTGGGTGTGTGTGGGTGTGTGAGTGTGAGGGCGTGGGTGTGTGTGGGCGTTGGTGTGTGGGTGTGTGGGTGTGTGTGGGTGAGGGCGTGGGTGTGTGTGGGTGTGTGAGTGTGAGGGCGTGGGTGTGTGTGGGCGTTGGTGTGTGGGTGTGTGGGTGTGTGTGGGTG